>VZRZ01001489.1:1072-24582 GCA_013398175.1 Climacteris rufus | reverse complement strand
CCCTGGCCCTTCCTTCCCCAGCCCTTCCCTCCCCAGCCCTTCCCCTCCCAGCCCTTCCCCTCCCCAGCCCTTCCTCCTCCTCAGCCTTCCTCTCTTCAGCCTTCCTCCTCCTCAGCCCTCCTCTGCCTCGGGTACCAGCCAAATTCACACACACAATAATAGCTTTATATGTATGAATAACTCTTAAAAGATTAAGAAATTATGGGGCTCTCAAACACAAAGTTTTTCTACTTACACATGCTCGAAGTGCCCGTAGAAAACTGTGCCCAAAAATAGCAGGTCACCACCTAAAATTCATAAGGCATCACAGACATTCCTATTTGCTTCAGAATGACATCACTTCAATGAATTGTGAGATTCACTTCTTTGAAAAGTATCAAGAACAAGAGCTAGGCTGAAGTCTGATGCTAGTGGTGTTTGGGTCTTTTCCAGCTCTTACAGAACTTGAATTGATGAGAGGCTGCTTTCTGCCTGGACCAGGGTGTCTGTTGCTGCACGTACACTGCAGGCAATGCAGTAAAGCATGCTACACTCAGGAATGGCACAGGAGTGCTAATTCCCACTTCTTGCTGTTTCCAGACCTGGTCCATGGTGCTTCAGCTTCAGCTCAAGATTTGAAAGAACTGATTCACTTTTGGAGTCTGTGGTTTTCTGCCTCCTTGCTTCAGGAACAGGGTGTGCTGGCCCAGCCCCAGTGAGAAGAGAGGACTCCCCATTGTCACCCTTAACACACAAATTGGTTCTTCAGCCATTATCCTCATTCACCTTAGACAAATGACTTAGTTAAATGATTTGATCTAAATGTCCTCACCAAGATTAGGAGAAACTTGGCATCTGTCCAGGAGCATTTGGTCACTGCTGTTACCGAGGTAAACGGGAGCCAAGCCAACAAACCTGAAGTTATTTCCCCCGTTCAGAGATGTTTGCAAACACTGACACAATGCCCATGGATCAGATAGGAGTTATGGAAGCTCATTAATTTAAATAATGATCAGGAGGCCCACTCTGTTCCTCCAGTTTGTGTCATGTTGTTGTGGAGGCATCTGCAGACAGGCAAAATAAACTACAGGTTGCGACAAGCCCACGCTGTTTAGCACTTGTAGCTGAAGAGCTGAATTCTACAGCTGATCTTCTAATAGGTTCAAGCATATTTGCCTGAATGGTTAACACTAAATTTCTGTTTCCCCAATTTTGCTGCAGGTTTGATGACTACTTTTGTGACACTTCTGTTTCAACAGAAGAGCTTTTTCTCTTCATGAAACAATGATATTCAGCAGGTAATTTTACAGACATTCCTTCACTGGAATGGTGTTACACCTTAGCTTGTTCCTGGGAGCATGTGAATCTTCTTTTGGTTTGTCTCATTTTTGTTTTTCAGTGCAGCATCTCAGTTCAAACTGTGACTTCATGTTCTCTTCCAGGAGCTGCTTGTGGTGTTAATAGAATCCTGTAGAACCTAGCAGGATGGGAAATGGATGGATGGGGCCGACAAGTGCCACCAGAACACCAGCAACACCAGTGAAGTTACAAAAGTTTGATTGTCAGAGTTCCACTTCCCCTCGATTCTGTCTCAGAAACAGCTAAAATCGAGGCTTTTTTCAAGAACTTATGCTAAGAAAAAGCTGGAAGTGAAACAGTGCAAAAAAAAAAAAAAAAAAAACACCAATCTAGTCCAAAATTCAAAATTATTTTTCCTCAGGAAAATCCCAATCTTGCTGTCATTGGTGGAACCAGCATTTTGCTCTGAACTTGATACTGCATCGATCTCTCTGTGGGCACACATCTGTGCCTTCATGCAGAGACATCAAAATGAGTGTTTGTTTTTCTAGTATAAACTTTTCAAAAGAAAGAATCAGTCCCTTGTGGAGAGGCATGCATGTGAGCTGACAAGGACCATCCTCTCTTTTCAGGTTCCAAGGAGTGGTGCTTTCAGTGTGGGGAAGCTGAGCCTTGTCTCTTAGGACTTTTTCCTCTTGGGGCTGCAGAAACAACAGCCAACTTCTTTTTAGCCTAAATTAGCTGAGGATAAAGAAAAGAAACACTTGGGGAAAAATTCTGAGGGAAGCAAAAAGGGGGAGAAAAAAAAAAACCCAAACTTTTTAGAATGAAATAATCTCCTATTTAGATTTTTCAATTTCTGTGACTTTTAGGCTAAAGAAAAAGGTGTCTTTTCCTATTAAGAAAATTGCTTTCACTTTCCTGCAATGAACAGAGTTCTGTTTCTAATGATGGGAGAAGTTGAGTGTAGCTGCTGAGTAGCTGGAGTGGGGATCCGACTATCAATGCGTCACCAGCTAAATGTGATTTGAGATGCAGTTTGCTTTTCTGTATCTCAGATCTCAGGGCTAAACCACAAACTGTACATGACACAACTAAATTAATATTTAAAAATAATTACTTGCTGCCTGAAGGTAAACAGAAAAAGGGTAAATAATTGATAGCACTGGGACTGCCACACTGTAACTCTGCTGAGCGTTTATGATGTGCTGTGAAGGTTCAAAGGGATTGCACGTCTGCTGCCTCTGAAGGAGGGTTTTTGCTAATCATTCCAGGGCTTGTTTTGTCAGCCAGCAATGTTTTCAGAGTTTGAAGCACCAGAATAGAATGCCAGCTTAATTTAGGTGAATCTCGAGCTTAATTTACTAACTTTCATTCCAAGATTTGCATTGTAAATGATAAGGTGATTTTCATATATACATATATCTATTTATTTTTTTTTTTTAGCCCATCAACATCTGAAGGGAAATTTTATGTGGTCTGCTGCCAAGAATGTAGAGTACCTTGCATTTAAGTTCTTACATAACATGCCACCCTATGACAGTACCTGTCTGCAGAGCCTGGGGATGCCTTGAGAGTTGGTAGCTCTTCTCTTTTCAGTGGTAAATATCCCTCCTCTTACAGCCCAACATGAGAATAATCAGTATTCAAAGTGGCAGATGACAATAAAGGTCAGTGATTTCAAATTGATTAATTTCTACCCTCAGTCAGAAAACTTCTCACACTGATTATTATCATTATTTTTAATATTACATGTGCTGCCTCCACAAAGGACATCACAGTTTTCTGATGTTAAAGCAAAGCATAAGCAAAGACAGGTAGTGTGTGGGGAGCCAACAGCTAGAGGTCTACAGTGTATTTAAATACAGTGCCAGACACCTCTATGGGGAAATGATCATTAGGTGAAATATAAAAAAGAGATCAAAACTGTCTGTTAGCAATGCCAGCTGGGCTGGGTGAGCCAACCACTCACAAGGTTTTATTCACAATAGATATCTTAGTGCTAGGGATGGAAACGTGGCTTCTTGTCCTTGTGCCCAGTCAGACCTTCAGCTGACTGAAGACACCTCCTCTAATCCTTTGCATTGCCTGACACTTCAGTTTCATTGCTTGAAGATTCAATCTAAGCTTTCATTTAGATTTTGAAAAAATAATCAAATCCTGTATGATGGTGTCCAAGCATGAGGGTCAGTTGAAGGCAAACAGTAATTCATACCCTCCACTGGACAGTAGCCAGCACTTCAGTGAAATCTGGGAGACTTTTCCCAGCTGCTATGCACCTGGAAATTAACAGCAAGAATGACTAAACAGAAAATATGAAAACATGTGGAATCTCTGTCACTGAGGATTGGCAATATGTAAAAAAATGTTGTCTGTTGTTTAAGAGTACCTCAGTCCTGTCTCTCAGCCCTGAAAGTCCAGGTCTAAATAACTGAGACACAAAAAAGTTGAGCACTGAGTCTCAAGTGGGACATACAGGGCTGTGTGTATTAGGTCCAAGCTCAGTGTTTATAGCAGGAAGGTCGGGTTGTCAATTTTCATATTTTAAAACTACTGTTGCAGCATTTGGATAGTCCTGGATGTCCTAGCTCCACAGGTCCTCGCTTACCTGAGAACTCCCATTCTCACTGATAAAAATAATACTATTTCTAGTCCTCGTGGTTTCAGAGGAAAGCCTAAAAGTGTGGTGTCTGCAGGCAAGAGGTGACACAACACCAATATGCTTTCATTCCATTACTGCTAGGACAGGGAACTCCTGCTTTTTCACGCTTGGGGTTCCCAATGTAAGGAAAGGCAAAACAAAAAAAAAACCAAAAAAGGAAACCAAAAAAAGTCTGCTCTGAACTCCATTCCAACATTCAGGTCACCACCCCTCTCCTTGCTTCCCCACACCCAAGACCACACACTTGCACCTCCAGGCACACACGTCTGCCTGCCAACGCGGCGGAGGTTACCATCTCACTGCACTTCTGCTTATCTTTCAAAGAAAAACGTCCTAAAAGAAAGCCCAAGAGCTCAGTGCTGCAGCCCCAGCCCCTGCCAAGGAGCACAGCCACACTGGCACCTCCCAGCCAGCAGAGAGAAGGGCTTTCTTGTTTTGGGAAAGTGGCCAGTGGGTTTTATAGGAAGCAGCTGCTGAAGGCGAGGCATCGCTCTTAAAGCATTGGCTGCTCTGAGGGAATGAGAAGTGTTGGGACAGACTGAGGCATCTCTGGCCTGCACAAGAATCTCTGGGGAATTTCAATTTTTCTTCTCTGAATTTATTTTGTGTTAACTGCAGGAGTGTTTCATGAGACCCAAGCCTTAGTTGTATTATCAGCCTGAGAAACAGGGAAATGAGGATTCTTTCTTGAACACTGATGTCTTCACTCCATTTTGCAGGACTAGTAACATGATTCTAGTTTAAAAATCTCTGTGAATACCTACTGGGCTGACCACTGCACAGGTTTGTCTTTAATGGGGGAGAAATTTGCATTTCTAGAAACAGAGAATGATATTGCTAATGTGAATTTTGTTTGATAAGGAGATTTCTGCCAGGGTAGCAGTTTGGTGTATTGTGAGGTTAGTCCTGTAGAAAGGACAGTAGTGAAAATAACTACTGAGCACTGATTGAGTTAAAACCTAAAAGCTTTCACCTTGAAGAGAACTTGCCTTGAAAACATTTATTCTTTCAGAGGTGTATGCTAGCAGCAGAGAAGCCATCCCAGTGAAGCTTCCCAGAGAATGCAGTAATACATGCAATAAAGAGATTTTGCTAGTGAAATACCCACTTGTGAACTGTTCATGGGTATAAGAAAAATGGATCTGAGGTCTTGCCACCTGAGTTCCCTTCCTCTCCCTCAGTAGGTTATCAGCATGAAAACAGGAAATGAATTGGACACCATTAATAAAACATGAAGCCTTCGTGTTCACGTTCTGTGCTCTGTCGTTCAAGTGTAGAAGACACTGTGTGAGAAGGAAACAGAGGAGTCACTTCCACAAGTTCATTTGCTCTTTTTAACTACACAGCAAACTTTGGCTTAGACTTGGAACTAAACCATTCTTTTCTTCCCCTGAATTTATTGAAAAGCTTTTAAGCCCTCCTATAGAAATCCTGAGGGATTGTTAGTGAACTCTGAGGAATCTTTCAGAACATTTTCCTAATAAATTTCACCAATAATTAAATATTGTCAACACTGTTTTTTAACTCATAAGTGTCTTTCACTGTGAAGTAACATTTTAGACCTTGTTTTCCTGCACTTGCTTTCAGAGCTGTTTGCATGGCACAGATTTTTTTTTCACCATGATAGATGTCCTTTTTTTTGCCAGTTGCTTGTTTGTGATTTTAGCAACATCCCAAGACATGTACCTTGCTCTCTTTTGGGGACTCATTTTGCTAAAGGAGGAGGTATGATTCACCCATCCCATAAAACTGTTCTCACCAAAGAATAAATTAATAACCTCAAAGACTAGAGGCCTATATGAAGTAGACTGAAAGACCCCCCCACTGCCAGCACCACCACCTTTTCTGTCTGTACTTTAAAACCATCTCATGAAAGGTTATGGTCCCAGCAGCAATCCAAGGATGAGAGCTTGCTCACTTGTTAGGAAAAAGTCATGGGAACAAAAGTAGAAGACCCGGTTCAGCCAGACAAAGAAGCCTTCTGCAGCTGTAATAAAGGCTTGGTTTGCTCTATGGGGGAGTTTAATTGCAAAATACTTAGCATAGGTGAATCATAAGAAGCCTAACTATAGGAAGAGGTTAACCACAGTTAAAGGAAAGATTCATCTGAGGCTACAATAAACAAGTTTTTGGTGGGAAGGAACCAGAGGACTCTCAGCTGCGGACAGTCCCACTCCCGAAACTCACAGGTTGAGTTGTGAGTCCAAAGCAGGTCCTCCTGACCTTAGACAGTTCTTTCAGGAAGTAGCTGAGTACAAGGTCAGGTGGAAAGATAAGATATTTATTGCTAGTGGGGATTTTTATCAGACTGCTGTGGCTGGAACCACTAGTTCATCTCCCATGGGAGACAGTGCTTCTCATTACGGCCTACCACAACTGTAAGTGTGACCTTGAGATTATTAGAACTTCCATATTTTTGAACAAACTGACATATTCTCACTGTTAAGGAAATATGGAAGCACTGCTTCCTGGATTCTGTCAGCAACAAGAGGCTCCAGTCTCAGAGATTTTAGGCCAGGTCCTAATATCCTAAAATTCCTTCGATCATTTCTGTGTAGTCACCTTCAAAATAACCTGTTTGCCAGATCTGCCTCTTGCTTAATTCTTGAAATGCAGAAGTATGACCTCAAACTAGGGGAGAAACCTGGACAGTGAAACAATCCACAACCAGCAAACTCACAAATTCAGTGTTGCAGTTCAACTCAATTAAACATATTTTCTTTGTGGCCATCATCTACAAGTTGGATGATAGGAAATTGGATTTGACTCATTGCATACAAAGGGACAGTTTGGTAAATGTACATTCTTATTCCAAAATCATTAGTTCACTAATAGAGTAGAATTAAGTTTTCATTGAAATTTATGTTACTATTTGGTTTACTTGTTTTTGTTGTCTGGCTCCTTCCATAACAAGTGCAGCCAAGCTCTAATCCTCAACTGTTTGAAGTTAGTCTCATGAGAGATAGGCCAGACAATTCTTTGAAAAATATTCAAAGTATTAGTAAGGTTGTTCCTAATTGTGCAAAAGGTTCTATATTAACATTTTTATTTCAAGACATCTTTTATTACATGGGGTTTGGGTAATGTAATTTGTTTTTCTACATTATTTCATCCACCCTATCTAGAAACCACCTTCTGTTTGCAGTTTGAGGTTATTGGGAATAAGAATTGTAAGCATCTGTGGATGGTGAAGAATAATGCAGTTGAAGGCTGTCTGGGATCAGCCGAGGGGAAGTCCCAGTGAAGATGATCAATTGGGTGGATGTCTCACTGGATGTGTTCATGGAGGGGTGCCTTGATATGACTGAGGGGATGTGAGACTGAGCATGATTTATGGAGAGTAATCAGCACTGGAGCTGGAACAGGAGTCTCTTAACTTAGATTAAAACACAACAGCACCTGGTGCTTGCTGCAAATACATTTTTCCCGGAAAAAAGAGAGAGTTACCCTTCTGGAGTATTTTCTAAATAACACGTTTCTGTTCTCTTGCTGAAAATGATGCCTTGGTCACAAGATCAGAGCCCGCTCATTTTCCCAGTAGAGCCTCTGACCCAGGGCTGTTTGGAAGCCACCAGCAGTGACTGACTTGGGTGGACTGGGATGGACAGCTGGGTCCTGCCAGAACTCTGAGCCAGGCCCTTTTCTGAATCATTCATGGCAACTTCCCTGCTAAAACTGCATCTGACTTTCATGTAAGTATTTTCTGTGACTAAGTGTTTAGCCCTCTGCCTGTAGGAGTCTCTTATGCCAGTCATTTTTTATAGCTTTTTTTTTTTTTTGCCTTGCTTCTAGCCTAAACTTTCCCTTCCCTAGCTCCACAGCAGTGCTTCTCATGCTTGTGTCTCCTGCCCCTCCCTCTCCTCATCCTCCTGCATATTCACATTAACTGCAAGATAATTAGGGACTGATCCTGTCCCCCGAGTCTTTGTTTCTCCAGACTATGACTTAAATTCTACCCTCCTGCAGCAAACTCCACTGAGACCTTCAGGTTTGGTCCTTTTGGGGCTGCACTCACTGTTGTATCTAGTTCTCAACACAAAGTTCTTTGATATTATAATGCTGTAATGGCAGGAGACCCTGGTTAAGCAAAACCAGAACCGGCCGTCCCTCCCTCCCTCGGGGGTTTCAGGTTATTAACAGGGCTTTGCTCAGCTGAGCTACAGGGATCCGTCAGGTCTCTGCCCACATTCCTGTCTTGCAGCTTCCCAATTCTCATCCTATTTTAAAAAGCAGCAATGAGGCAGCTGGTGTGATCCCAGTGGATTGTCATGGCCACTGATCTTTTGAAGTTAGAGGCTCACAGAATCCTGCTGTCTGCCCCACAAGAGGAATATGCCTGTGAACTGGATCCTCTGTAGGGTCAGTCTGCACCCCGCTGGTGCCTTGGCAATGCCAGCTCCCAGGGCAGGCACCCCCTGATGCTGAGCCTGGACCCCCACCTGCTCAACAGCCCCTGCTGCTCTGCTCCTTGGGAACTTCTTTGCTCAGAGTTCCCTGCTTTAAGCTCATTATGCAGCATTCTATCCACTGTTTTACTGCAATAAAAATTAATTCTAGCAACTGCAAAGTCATTGTCTCAGGTGAAGAAGCCTTTTGGAATTGCTTGGCACAACGTCCTTTTAATAAGCCCCTGTTACACAGGTGTTTCACACAGTTTACTCCACTGTGCCATGTGGAACTGATACCAGGGTGAATGGTTTGCAATATCTTGCTTCTCCCTTTCCTGGTCATCCTCACAAGCAGCAAAGTTACTTCATGTGCTCATTGAAAACCCTTCAAAAACTGTGCTGGAGCATTCCCCATTCTGGGAATCTCACCAGACCTTCATCCCCATTCTGTGCTCTTCTTCTCAGAATGTGCACTGCTCTCTAAGTCACATCAACAAAAGGTACCAGATCTGTGATAATTCTCAGCCCTGCAGCAGGGACAAGAAGTGGCACTGGAGCCAGACAAAGAGTTTGGTTCTTTAGAATCACGTCTTGGTTTGGGATCTTTTCATTTGCCTCTGGCACTTCATGAGCCCTCCCCTGAGTTTTTCATCCTCTTTCAAGGTGCTGTTAAAAACCTCCTTTTCAGTTGGCTCAGCTTGCAGTCTGTGGTGGGTCTCTTGCCCTGTGCACAGGTGTGCCCTGAACCTGGGACTGAGCATCACCTGGCACACGTGGCTGTGCTGTGCTGCAGCACTGAGTGGGTCTGGCAGCAGCATCTGAGTGACTGAAAGCTTCCTACCCCAGAGCCACCCAGCAGGCACCTCATCTGCTGGAGCTGCACAGCACCCAGCCCTTGTGCCCGGTAAGCAGACTGGGTGGTGATGCTCAGCAGCACACAGACTGGGTGCAGTCCAACATTTCCACATCTGCAGCTGTAGCATAACCAACAGAGGAAATCCAGGAGGCTGCATCTCCATGCTCCACGCACAGCCTGGCCTCATATGCCAGCCTGGGGCCGGGGCCACAGGGCAGCAGTCTGCTGGCACCAGGGAGAGGGCTGGAATCTGCTTTTGCTGTGTGCCTCAGGATTAGTCCTCCCAGCCAAGCATGTCCACATCCTACTCAGTGCCATCTGTGCCCAGCACCAGTCTGTGCTGAAGATGGTCTCTGCTGGGTAGCCTTCCTGCTGGGGCTCAGCAGGGCCCCCAAGCCCCAGGCAGAGTCTGTGGAGTGGAGCAATGATCAGAGCTGCTTAAAAACCTCTCCTTGGAGAGCTTCTATGACATCATCGCTTGTGTCTTGGTGTACCACATCTAGGACAGTGGCCTGCCAGGCACTGGGCATAATTTCTGGTGTAAACTTGAGATATCTGGAACAGAGAGTCAGACTTCAGTGTCTTCCAGACAATCCCAGTGGCAGAAAGTATCTGAGGAATCCCACAGACTCACACCCAATTTTCAAGGCCAGCATTTCTCCCAGCATACACAGCCCTGCCCAGGAGGCTAGCCAGGCTACATTATCTGCAGTTTGAATCTGGACATGAGGAGGCAGGTGCTGGGGAAAACAGGCAGGCACATGAGTAGTCAAAGGCAAGAGCAAGTGTTTCAGGTCTGCACACTCAGCACATTGTACCCCATCCAAACCGGGCTGGGGATGTTGAAGCAGGGAAACAGGGAACACCAAGGAGTCTTGCAGGGCTTCCGCCAGACTGAGCACAAGGCAACACCAGTGCTTTGTGAGATGGAGAAGGGAACTTCTAACAGTGAGATTCAAAGATCAAGAGGAAAATTATAGGGGAAAAAACCAAGCATATTGGGCTGAAATTCCTGAGAGCCGTGATGAGACACACTCTGCCCCCTCAGTGGCAGGCCAAGGGGTCAGCATCCCACACCAGGCAGGTTTCCCTGTGGGATGCCCGGCTGCAGCCAGAGAGCTGCCCGGAGAGCTAGACTGGGACTGGCACCCGGTGAGGCTTCTGCTTGTGTATGAGTGTTCATCTTCCAGAGAGCCTCAGCAAGGAGAAAGTTGATAGAATTTAAATGGGGGTTGTAAGGCCTGACCTGTGCTGGGAAGGGGCTCAGGCCACGGCCAGGAAATGTGAGGTGCATGGCAGGGGAGGTGGTTTCTGTGCTGGGAGGTGCTGCCAGCACAAATCTCTTAATAGTCTTTAAGTCTCATCAAGGCCTTAAAATCAATCAGAGGATTAGCTGAGCAAAGCTGGTTTTGTGGTACATGATCCAGCTTAGTGCAATTGGATCTAACATGGCTCAGGCTCTCCGTGGTGACGAGGCTCACTGCTGTGCCACCCGCAGCTGCAGGGCTGGGGAGGAATGGCAGGGAGAGCCCTGGCCAGGGCAGCTGCAGCAGTGGGGTCCCAGCACTGTGGCATAACCTGCTCAGGAGCAGGAATGCCAGAGCACACAGCACAGCTTGTGCCAGCCTGTCACTTCCCTCCCACCAGCGTCTCTCTTCACTCAGCGTTTCTCCCTGCAGAAAGGTAACGTGAACCCCGACCCCTTCTCATGAGCTGCTAGCCTCACATGGCTTCTGTGGCCCCTTTTTCTCAGGAACAGGTACACATTGTGATCCCTTCTCTCTGACGGTGGTGGCTCCCTGGCTTCAGAGCTGAGCTGCAGATGGAGCAGACAGACCCTTCTCCTACCACATGCACTCGGAAGCCTCATCCCCAGAGGACCATTTTTGAGCTGCCAGCAGTGAGGGAAACAACAAGTGTTCCTTGACATTCCGGCTCCTGGCAGATCAATATTTTAATTCATTTGATGACAACAGCAGCAGTCCACCCGGCTGACACCTGGCAGCATCTGTTTCCAGCCTGGCAGAGGAGTGTTTGTGTAGCTTCTGACAAAGCAGTTTGTGTTCTCCCAAGCTGAAAGTTACTCCAGGTGACAACGTGAGCCTGAGAGCTCAGCCAGGCCCTGACAGAGCCCCAAACACACCACGATTGCACAGCCCTGGCAGATCTGGATGTGGCCACCGGACCTGCTAAGCAGTCATAATGGCAAAGTGATGTGAGGAATCATGAAATATCCCCTCCAGAACTCAGCAGTCTCAGTTTTCTGGCCAAACTCTCCTCTGCTCCTTTTTTTCCAGGCCCTGCCGCGGTCTGTGGCCAGGTTGGGTCAGGCTTGGTACAACATAACACGAAGTGATCCCTGGCTGCTGGATTATCCTGCTGCCCAGAACTGTGCTGACTCCCAAGCCTCACAGCCCTGGCCTGTCATCCGCTCAGAGCTCATCTATGCAAATTTGCTACAAGAAAATGAGGCCTATAAATAATGGACACCTTGGGCCTGCACGTCGGTACGAGGTAATCCATTGCCTTGCTTGAAATGTATCCGGCTGTATTTCATGTTTCCATGTGGAAGTTACAAGGAATGAAAAGTATCCAGGACAAAATCCAACCCGTACTCGCTCGCTGATCTAAAAAGAAAAAAAACAACAAAAGAGGCAGAAAGTTCCTCAGCTGAAACTGGAACTGGTGTGTCAGAAGGCCAGTGCTTGGACTGTGTGCTGAGGGGGCTGTCATGCACACTTACTGACACCATTTGCCCAGCAAAGGGCTAGTTGAGATGCTAAAAAACCCCAAACTCTTCCTCAGTTTTGCTGCCTTTAAATCTTTTCAAAAGGAATGTAATTGCCTCACAGTAGTCTCAACTCCTGACAGACACTTCTCTGCTGGCTGCTGCTTTGGGTGGCCCAGTACTCTTGGGAACACAGGTCACAGGAATCCAGTTAAATTATTCAATTCTTTTTCTCTTCTATTTGACAAAGAATTTATATATGCAGAAAATATTCAGAAACGTGCATCAAGGTCGATATGGGGTATAGAACAGCATCCACAGGAGCCACAGCTCCACAGATGTGATCCCTCAGCATGAGAAGATGTGATTCCTCATGTGAGGAGTCTCTGGAATTGTGAGTAGCATGAAGAAGTCACCAAAGGTGACTTGTTCACTGGCTCTCATTCTTCAGAAGGTGGATTTTTGCACAGTGTGTCATTTATCTGCAGAAATCTTTCCTGCAGAATGTTGTGCTTGCTGAAGGTTTACATAAATAGAAAAAAGAAAAAAAAAAAAACGGACAAAGTTGTGGAAGGGTAAAAAAAAGACCAGTGGCTATTGAATAACAAACCTCACTTCTGTCATGGGAGATCTCTGCAAGCTGTCAGGCCCTGGGACAGTGTTCTGGAGAGGCATCAATGTGAGCTTTGTGCTGTCCTGACAGTCCTCCCTTCTGCTGCTGGACAGAGAATCTTCCCTCTGACCTCCTACAGGCATTTGACGTTATGTTCCTGTGCCTCTCGTCACCCATGGTTTCCACCCCGATTACCTTTTTCTAAAACTCACAGATTTAGTGTTACAATTAAATTCTGCACTGAATATATTTTTGCTTTGAAAAGCGCCCAGACAATTCTTTCTGAAAGCACCTTCTGGCTACCCATAGAGCATTCTGAAAAGGATGAGCCTTTAGATAGGTTGGCAAGTCATATAAATAGTAAATACATGGTTCTGAGAATTGAATTTTCCCAGGGAAGTCTGAATCTCTATTTCTATAACGGCTTGGTTATCAAATAGATGATTTACATCTTATTAGGTATTTCCATCTGTTGACGAAAAAATGTTCTGTTGCATAATGTTCCTTTTACTCCTGCTTCAGCTCTCACCACTGCCAGAAGTGCTTTTGGGCCCCCAGACCAGCCTATTTAAATAATCAGCTCAGAGCCAGTAGTGGCACTTTGGGGTGCTCAGTGTGGTGGCCTTGGCAGGACCACCCACCCCTGGCTGCTGCTGCAGGCACCAACTGCATGCCCCAAGGACAGCATCTGCCCCAGAGCCCCTGCCTCTTCTGAGGATGGTCTTTTCCAAGCTTGGATACAAGTCTCAGTTGCTTCTTTTTCAGCATATGTGTTTGTTCACTTTGGGCCAAGCTTGCTCAAAGGACAGAACGTGGGCTTCCTGCAATTGCAGGGGGGTTTTGCAATGCAGGTGCCCACAGATGTTCGACCTTGCAGGCACCAGAGGAAAAGGACAGTCTCTGCAAATCCCACTGCATTCCCACACTGCTCTCCCCATGTTCCATTTTGTTCATCTGCATGTGGACTGCTCTGCTTCTGGAGGCTGAATTAGAAAACAGCGGTGCCAATAGCAATCATTTGTTGATAGAAAGTCACATTACTAAAGAACCCTGAGAATTTTAATGACTCACAAGTACCACAGGATGCATTGCTTTGAGCAGTCACTGGGAATGGATTATCCTTACATGTACAACAAAGAACCTGGAAACTGTCTTCACAGGCAAGTAAAACAGGGAATATTTGAAGAGTAAAAGGAGAGGAGAGTGTTGACGTGAGTGAAGAGAGGAGGGAAATACTGGGCTCAGTGCCTGATTCCTAATCCCTAAACTGTCCTACTATAGTTTTGTGAAAGCAAGGAGGAATAAACCTAATACCACAGCTCCTCGCCATCAAGAAACTATGTATTAATACAGTACGGTTAAGGTAATTAACCAAATCAGGCTTAGTCCAGTGCTGAAAGGGATTTCTTCCCCCAGGGATAAGCAGATGTCTCAATCTAATTACACAAGTTATTTAATCAGAACCAGAGGTCGGGTATCTAATGAAAATACTACCTATGTCGAGGGGAGCAGTTGCAGCTCTGAAGCAGTGCAAGCAAAGGGGGTATAAAAGCTCCCACACCAGTGCAGTTTCCAATGCTCTATCTTTAAGTTACTGTACATAACCATAAGATCTCAGAACAGGAATTTGAAAGAAGAAAGAACACATTCTAGCAAAAGTCTGTTTCACTGCCTGGTATGGAAAGAAAACTCTTCTCCTAATGTCACTGGTACTCCACCCAGCCACAGTGCTGACACAGGAACAAACAATTGTTTTGTCTGGGGCAGCTGATAGCTCTGTGGTACCGCTTTGAGAGCCTTGCCTCACCCAGATAAGAACTGTAACAGGTGTCTAAACCTGCCCATAGTCCAACGGAGCCAACAGTGGGGGTGCAGTTGTCAACAGCACAGGCTCACAGAAAGTGCTCATTGTGTTCTCAGGAACAGGCAAAGCCCCTGAAGCCCTGATTCTGGGGATATACAGGTGTCTGAAAAGCAAGTGGAGTGTCATTCCCACTAGGAATGCTGTGTTGCTGTCACCAGCACCAGTGTAGAGGTTTACTGACAATCAGCCTGGGACACATCCAAGCTGCCGACCACAGCAAGTGGAAAGCAAGTCCTCTGTGTCGCTGCTAAGAACTTTGTTGAGAAGGTTGTAGGAAATGTTGACCCGAGTAAGTGGGATTGGGAAGAAAAGTGTTCAAAACAGTAGTCAGAGTGAAGAGATCATCATTGCACCATGACTGGAGAGAAGGACCAGATCCTGAGGGCCTGTTGACTGCAGTGGGAGTTTGATGGCCCACAGTGCAGCTAAACAAAATACAAGAAATACAAGTTGTGGCACTGATCAGAGCTTGGGTGAGACAGTCCTGTAACCAGTCTGAGAAGTACTGGGCCCACGCCAATGAGCTACTTGCAACACAAGGGAACAAAGG
Source organism: Climacteris rufus (assembly GCA_013398175.1). Lineage (NCBI taxonomy): Eukaryota > Metazoa > Chordata > Aves > Passeriformes > Climacteridae > Climacteris > Climacteris rufus. The sequence continues at coordinate 9,643 of VZRZ01001489.1, read as the reverse complement.
GAAATTTGACTTTGAACTCTGCTGTCCTACATCCACAATCACAGAATCCCAGAATATGCTGAGTTGGAAGGGACCCACAAGGATCATCGAGTCCAGCTCCTGACCCTGCACAGGACCATCCCCAAGAGTCACACATGTACCTGAGAGTGTTGTCCAAACATTCCTTGAACTCTGTCAGGTTTGGTGCTGTGACCACATCCCTGGGGAGCCTGTGCCAAATCACCCTCTGGGTGAAGAACTTTTTTCTAATATCCAACTTACCCATCCCCTGATACAGCTTCAGGCCGTTCCCTTGGGTCCTGTCACTGTCACCAGAGAGGAGAGATCAGTGCCTACAGCTCCTCTTCCCTTCACAAGGAAGTTGTAACTGTCATGAATCTCCCCTCAGTCTTTTCTTCTCCAGCTGAACAGACCAAGTGCCCTCAGTTACTCCTCATACAGCTTCTCCTCAAGGCCCTTCACCTTCTTCATTGCCCTCCTTTGGACACTTTTTAATAGCTTCATATCTTTCTTATATTGCAGTGACCAAAACTGCACACAGACCAGCATTCTCATATGCCCTATAAATAATATCACTTCTTTTATCACCTTGTACCCATTCCACACCAGATACCCAAGCAATCTGCCCCTGAATAAAAAAACTAGCTGCCTGTGCAGAGTAGGAGGCATTATGGCTTCAGGACCCATGCAAAGACGTGTCTGTAGTCTTCTAGGTGATGGCACTTAACTTGTTCTTGTAACAAAGCAGAAAATGCTCCTGCCTTGCCAACTGTGCAGCCCAGTGGGACACAGACAACCTACATTCAGTCCCCTGACTTCTTTGAAGCGCAAATAGTTTACAGAAAGAAGATTGAAGAGCAGCTCTTTTCTAAGATTTGCCCACTTGCCAGCTTTGTGAAGCTGTGGCAGTCTCTGCTTGTAAAGATTTCTCTTCTAGAAGCAAAACCATAAGTGTGATATCTGTCACTTCAGATGTGATGATCCCTCTTTGAAAATTCAACTGACTAAAGTCAGTTCAGTTGGGAAGGTGAACAGCTCAGGGCTTGTCTTTACAGGGGGCAGCAGAATGGAAGTTTGAGATAAGGCAGGGAAGCAAGGCTTTGATAGTAACTACAGTGATGGCCACTGGGTCCACTGTCACTGGAACCAGCAGAAATCATTCTCTGAAGACAATGCATCTCTCCAAGGCAGGTGCTGATTGGGAAGAGGGGCTGCATTCAGAGGCACAGCCCTCTGGGCAGTGGCCATGCCCCAGGCTGAAAGCAAACACAGAATTAATGCCTCTTCCCATCCAAGTCTGTGAGAGATTTTAGAGGCGTCAGTGGCAACAGGATCAGAGTAGAATCTTAAAGCTCTTCCCCTGGAGCTTAGAGGAGTTTAATGGAATAAAGGCTAAGTTGTAATTAATTGGCTTCTGTGTCTCCTGCAGGAAAGAGTTAATGAAGGCAAAGCTTGTCTGGCCAAGGGGCTGGTGCAGCTCCAGTAGAGCTGTGACTCACAGATGGAACACCCAGCCAAAGCACTGAGCAGCCCCTCATCCTCAGCTCCTCCTGTCCCAACAGCAGCAGTGTGAACTGGTCCAGCATCATGGCTGGAAAGGTTCATCCCTTACAGCACCTGCTGTTTAATGCTGTTTGTACCCCCATAAGTGCTCTCTCTGGGACTGAAGGAATACAGGTCAACAGAACTATTTAAATTATTGCATAAATGGTCAAAGAGAGGGCAGAAACTTATAGATTGCTGAGAAGCAACACACAGAGAGAAGAACTGAAGGAGCTGGTCAAAGATGAGCCTCAGAACTGGCCAGATTTGATATTTTCATCAATGAGCTCCGCTCAAGAAGAGATGAAGAAATTAAATTTGTTGTTGGCATCATCATTACAAAACAGCACACAGTGAGATGCTGTCCTAAGCATTATCCTCTACCCCAGCTGCTCACCACTTCCCTCTGTCTGAAGAGAATGGGAGCAGCGAAGAGCCACCAGCAGCATTGGCTCTCTGCAGCTGAATTCCAGCTCCCTGTTCCCAGTGTGAGAAGAGCCAGGTACGTGAGGTACTCAGTGTGCCGGGGTGTGGGCAGGGAGAAGCAGAGCAGTCTGAAGGTTGGTGCCTGATTCCTGTTCTCCAGACGCACATAATCACCTGAAAAGTGAATTTCATGAAAAATGGATGTTTTCCTTCCTTCTGAGCTCACCTTCTGCCTCAGTTATTACAAAAGGGCTGATGACAAGTCACCAAAAGTGCGAGAATTATGGCAGTGACAGTGCAAGCAGAAGATAGGAAGGACTCTTGGTCTTGACAAGGAGCTGAATTATGTAACTTTGAATCCATGCTAGCAAAGCATAAATACACAGACTAGCACCAGTATAGCAGATCAAAGCCTGAGGTGGAGAGTTTAAACGAGGCATAATTTGTAATAACAACAAAATTACAGGGATTAATCCCTTCATCTCCCAACCCTTGCACCTCAGCTTTGCCACAAAGAAAATTTCTGCCTCCCTGTTTTTCAACATCTGTATATTTCTCAAAATATCTCTGTTTGGGAAGCCAGCCTGGGAAATGTGGAAAGATAGCTCTAGAACTGTGCATCATTAGAGTGGGGTGAATACAGGAACACACATGTCCTATACTAAATATGATTGAAAAATGTGAAGATGAACCATTCTCTGTGCAAATCCCCTTCCTCAGCAACTCAGTCTTTGCAGAGTGCTGCACTGCCTGCAGAGGGACAAGCACAGGAGAGTTCCTGAGTCTGACCAGATGCAGGTGTGGTGATTCCTGAGGTCCTGTTACTGCATTCCAGTAAAATAATGGCTGTTTCTGCTCCATATTTGAGTTGATATGAGATTGACAAGATCAAGTGGTGCCACCACTGTAGGCACCTTTCTCTGCTGAATGCATAATCTTTCTTGCTGAACCTCCCCCACACTCACCCCCAGGTCTCATCTGTTCTAAACTGAGTGGTTTGATGTAAACTGCAAAGATCCTCGTTAAATGGAAACCAGAAAGATTCATTATTAAGGTGAAACTGAGCTGGGAACACAGAGTGGAATTGCCAGTGTTCTGTGTTATTTTGGGAGGAAATGCTCAGTGCCTCAGGCAGCTGGAGCACTCCAGGGCTGAGCCCTCCTGTTACCCCTGAGCTCACTCATGGAACGAGTCTGGGTTTAAGGTGCAGAGTTTTTCTGGCCATGACACAGAGATAGGAGAGAGTTCCCCGGGCTGCGGAGAGCAGAGCTCTGCAGGGCAGGCAGGCAGGGACACCAGCAGCAGCAAAGGAGCAGAGGGCACACTGGACCCTGCCCTGCCCCAACAAACCAGAAAAATCCCATTTGGCTTTTGGAGAAGGACGGGGCCAGGTGGGAAGAGGCTGGGGCATGCAGCTGCACACTGGCTATCACTCTCATTTCTGCCTGCAGCACCACCACAGCTGGATGACAACACGGGAGCTTGGGGCAAGGACGAGTTTGTGTACACAAAACTCCCCAGCACTTGAATGCTGGCATTCACTGAGGGTAAATACCAATACTTCTGTGCTTCTGTGTTCTCATTTATATTATAAATGCTAATCTAAGAGTTTGAAGCGAAAGAGAATTCAGAAAGTACAGGCAGCAAAGGCATTTCTCTAAAGCTGGAAATGAATTCTATTTCCCCTTTCTTACTTTGACTGAATCCAATATAGATTTCACCCAACCACCAGAGGCTTCACCACACAAGACCTATAGCATTTTGTTCCTAAACAATGAGTAGTTGCAAAGACAAGGTGAAATTAAAGAAGGTAAGAAAACAGTCTACAAAATTTACACTTTTGAATAATCAGCTTCTCAGAGACAGTTTGTTTTCCACAGTAAAGAACAGCTTTTTTTTTTTCTTAATTCAAGCCCTTCAGCAACATTAACATGCTTGGTGCAGATCCATACCCTGTTGTACTTCTTATCTCAAGGACAGCACCTCGACAGCAAAATGCTGCACTTGTCACATGGGAATATCAGCGACTGTCCAGTCATCTGGAGTATGAATAAAGCACACAACCCACCAGTGCCATGTCCCATCAGCTGCTTTCTAAAGCTGCTACATACACTTCAAGACATGAGCAAGACTCTTTGTAACTGCAGCGACACAAAAGGATGAGCCAGAGACACCTGTGTCCAGGTTCAGAGGAAAGGAAGGAAGGGCTTCAAGACCCACCTTCTTTATTTTTTATATCCATTTGGAAATCACTATTCATTGGAGGAAATCAGTTTTTCCTCCCTCAACTACAGTGGTCAAAGGAAATGTCCATCAAGGTTCTGTGTCCGTGAGAAAGGAATGTGAATGATAAGATACAGTTACAATAACATAGCTATGTTTACAGAAAAGAACCGTGTGAAACTAGCTAAAAGTGAATAATAATATTCAGCTGCAAAAAGCAGGGCAACAACTCTTTGTTTCATTATGGTACTTACTGGGCACACAGGACGAACCAATATTGCATTTGTGACAGAAGCCCAGGAGAGCTGGGGGAGACCCAATGCAGAGACACTGTGGTGCCATGCACGTGCTGCAAGCCGTGTGGAGCCACTTGCAGAGCTGGCCATGTGCATGTGTTCATGTCTGTGCACATGAACATGCACATGTCTGGCCATGTTCATGTCTGTGCACATGCACAGACCCTGCTGGAGGAGGAGCAGGCTGAGGAGAGCTGGTGGGTTATCCCTGCCGCCTCCTGCGTGTGCTAATCCCAAAGGCTGTGGTGCCTGGTGCTGGATGCGTGTGTACATTTTTCTCCCTTTGTTTTGTTTGGTACTTTTAATCCCCTGGGGCGTATCTCTGAGCCGAAGAACTTTAGAGCTGATATGGCTTTTTAAAGTGGGGATTATGTAAATGCATATTATGGGGCTTTCATAAATAGGGATTATTTGTCGGCTACATTTGAGTGCTTCCCTTGGAGCCATTAAGGTCTGTTGTGTAAACAGGAATTTAGTGACTGCCTAATCTAAATTTCATTGATTCAATAAAAGATCACAACTGCATTTTTTGCATTCATTTTGGTCTCATGAGAACATATTTCTGGACAATTTTCAAATAATTACAGGACTGCATATGACTACAACTAATCATAGCGAGCATACCTCGCACATCTGTATTAACTGTTCTCTACAGTTCATTCTCTAGTTCTCTTCCTCTCTAGTTTTATGGTTAAATTCACTGTTGTCCCAGCCTCTAACTTAACTGCCACTCACCAAATTAAGAATTCTGCAAGTCTGGATGAGCAAAGCAAAAGTAAGATTTTGCCAAAAGGTATAGCCGTCCAAAAAGTTGTAAAAATGTACTATCTGTGCTCTAGTCCTAGATGAAAGACATTTAGGCACCATGCTAATAATTGTGGGAGATGCTGCATCTTCTCAGGGCAGCTTCACACTTGCAGGAAGTCTACCTGGAGAAGGATTGACTCTGGCCTCTTCTTTGCTGATGGGTAATGCTGGGGTCTCTCCTTGATGCAGAAATGGTGCAGAGCCCCTGCTCCAACGCTCGACCCAGCTGTTCCAGCTGCTGCCTGGGACAGGCCCAGACAGGAGCAGCAGAGGTTCTCTGGGTGCAGGAGGCCCAGATGTGAGGCAGTTTCCCAGTGAGCAGCTGTCCTGACACAGCAGCCCCTCAGCACCGAGCATCCCCTGAGCCTCCCTGTGCCCTGAGCCCGGGCACAGCAGAGCCTGTGCAGCTCTGCCCGCAGCCCCCTCGCTGTGCACAGCACTCCCAGCTCTGCTCTGCCTCCTCGTTATTTCAGTCCTCCCACTGGCCTCAAATCCAGATGCATTAGGCAGGTTTTGCTGCTGTCACAGTCACACAGAGAATGAATCATATCGAACATTGCCCATGGGGTTGTTTATTCCTTGAAGAGGGAATGGACTGCATGCCAATATCCCAGGCAAGGCATAATGAAAGAACTAGCTTTTGCTAGGAAACCTGGATGCCCTCCTACAGGGAGGTGCTGGATGATATGGCTCTGAAAAAGCTATCTAAAAATAAGAATACATATCATAAAAACTATTTTTCAAAAACCAAAACAAAATACACTTTCAACATAATGAAATCTTGGCAGGGTGTTTCAAATTGCACAACTCCTCAGTCCCAGACCTCAGTGGAGAAAGGGACACCAAGAACATAAATATGCAGGTCCAGCCCTTGAAGTTAGTGCTTATATGGACATCTTAATCCTTCTGCCCTTTTCCCTTTGGGTCAGCACCTTCTTTTACTTCCTTCATGTTGTTTAATAAAAGAGAGAACTTTGCCATCTGACTCTCACTTCTGGAGTGGGGAATTGCTGAGGGAGGAGTTAAATGGGAATTTCTCATCTTTCTCTGCTGTTTGCTGTTCCCAGCCTTTAAATTCTACTTCTATTAAGCAGAACAAGCCCAAAGCACAATCTGTGCACAATGCCTTGGTTTACAAAGACCGTTTGATCAAACACAAACCAGCACTACCGTGTAAATGGTCTGTGATGGGGACCTCAGGTATGTGTTTTCTCCTTTGCTGACTTCTGAAACATACAAAACAGATGAAAGTTTGAAATGCAATCCAGTCTCCAGCCTTTGGATATGATTCATTCTATTAATGACTTACTGATTTATACACAGCTTATTTTGCATAAAGTTAGAGCCGGGCACATTTATTCATTGTGATTCCCTTAAAAATGGATATAAATATCACAAGCAATTGGCTACCCAAAATTTGAATATTATAGCACTGCATCACGGAGAGTTGACATGAATATGAGTCTAGGTCGGAAAAAATACACAGAAAATGCTTAAGCAAGTATGATATTTTACAGCATGTCACTGAATCATTTGAAAGGCTTATATTCATTACAAACGTATGCAGCGCGTGCAAAGGATTCCTCGGGAAAATAAGAAAGATAACATTATTTTCCTAATGAAATACGCTCCAGGATCTATGGAGCCCATCTCTCCCGCAAAGTCAAGCCTCTTTCTAGGGCCATACACCTGAAAAGAGACGCTGGGTTCAGTGAAAAGAACTAATTACACATCATTCCACAGCCCCAAACGCACAGGTTCAGCCCCAAACTTGTCCCCGAGGACAGTGCAAAGCTGAGAATGCCAGCAGCAAGGTGCGCCCCTCCTGGAGCTGGGCTCTGTGTGATCAGCGACACAAGGCCCAGCAGCTCCCCAGGCCCCCAAGGATCGCGGAGCTCTCACCACAGAGCAGCACCGGCCCTGTGGCCGCAGCTTTGCCCTCGGCTGCTGAGAGCAGGAGCGGTTCCTGCCGGGCTGGGCGTTGCCAGCCGCCCACTGCACGCCTGGAGGAGGAGACGGACCTTTCCAGCGCTGTGAGATCCCACCCGGCCAGATGCTCCAGGGGTTGTACCGGGACGGGTCGGGGTGTGCCGGAGCAGAGCTCACGGGGGGTGCGGGCAGCACCTTGGCCCTGGGGCACCACAGCCTGCAGGGCCAAGAGGCGCAAGGTGAGCACTGCGCTGTGCCCTGCGCTGCTCCTGTGCCACTGTTGGCACAGCAGCCCTGCTTGGTCCCCCCAAGCCCAGAAGCCAAAATTGGCTCTTCTGTCTCACGGCCCAGAAGCCAAAATTGACTCTTCTGTCTCACGGCCCAGAAGCCAAAATTGACTCTTCTGTCTCACGGCCCAGAAGCCAAAATTGGCTCTTCTGTCTCACGGCTCCAATAGTCCCAGCGTGCAGGGCTGGAGGACCCAAGTGCAAACCGGCAAACCCAAGTAACAAAGTGCCTTCAAGGCAGAGGGGAGGGCTGTGGCACACCTCCTCATGAAAAGCCCTTCAGGAGGCTGCAGTTAATGTCCTTAACAGCGGCGAGCCACCCTGCCCGGCCGAGGAGAGCACAGGGCATCTGCGTGTGGCCATTGACATGTTATACTCGTCCGCTTATTGATCCGATGGTTCATTGTTCACCCGAGCCCTTGGCAAAGGTCACTGTCTCTGCTCCCATTTTACAAATGGAGCACAGAGACAAAGATTAATTTTTAGAAGTGATTAATGTTCCCGGTGCCCACCCTGATTCACTTTGGGCCTCAAGCCCCAGATGAAGGCTGGAGCTGGTTTAATTAAGACATCCCTTGCCCCTCTCCCAGCACTGCCAGACATGTCTGTTTCTTGTTGTCATTGTCTTTTCCCACAAATTCCTCCACCCTTTATCCTGTGCCAACCCTCAAACCGGCTCAGAGACTCGCCTCTGAGGCAGCATCCAAGACCCACATTTCCCATGACGCCCAAACAATCTCAGATCCTCATTTCTCGGCCCTTGGTTCTCTATCCTCTGGAGCGTTTGGGAAGGAGCTCCCACCTTCCCAAGGTCCAAGTTTACCGAAAAGGTCACTCGGGACTTTTAACATCCCGAGTTGTTCTTGATGACTACGAAGTGCCGCGGCTGAGGACCAGCGGCCGCCCGCTCCCCCGGCCCCGCAAACCCAAACCCAAACCCAAACCCAAACCCAAACCCGCGGGGCCGCGACGCCCCCGCTCCGGCCCGTGCGGCCGCCGGCGGCTCGGCATGAATGAACCGCGCTCGGCCAATGGGCGCCCGCTCCGCCACGGGCGGCCCC
>VZRZ01001488.1:760876-773295 GCA_013398175.1 Climacteris rufus | reverse complement strand
GGAAGCCTGTCTTCTCCTGAACCCGCGGAGCCATTTTATGAGTTTCCCCTCCATTCGTGTCTTAGTTAAAGTTCTAATTTTTGTGTGCTTATTTTCAGAAGACCCCTCCGGACAACCATGAGTGGCGCAACCCTCCTTCGCCTCCTGGTCGTGAGTTGGATCCTGCTAGGACCATCTGCCGCGTGGCTCATCCCTCAGTCGAAAACCAACATGTGGGCAGCCATGGCCAGGGCCCTGAAACAAGACCAACTTTGTTTATCTAAGCCAGGAGCAGAAAACCCTATGACCACCTGCCTGGTGGGATCCCGCTCCGATTGCAGGATTATCCATTTGCTGCCCTCAGCCAGATCCTCGAAGATGAGGAAACTACCAGGCAGGCAACCCTACAAAATCAGGCAGCCATAGACTACCTGCTCCTGCTCCATGGCCATGGCTGTGAAGAATTTGAGGGACTCTGCTGCATGAACCTGTCTTCCGACGGGCAGAGCATCCACACGGCTATCCAGGAAATACGACAGCACGTCGAACAGCTCCGTCAGGAGACAGGGGACTGGTTTGCCAACCTGTTTAAAAACTCTGGGTTGTCGGAGTGGGCTGTTTCCATTTTAAAGACTGTTTTATGGTTTGTTTGTACAGTTTTTTTGATTTTGACCATGCTGGGATGTCTGAAGAAACTTACAATGAACTCAATTACCTCATTAAAAACAAAAAAAGGGGGAGATGTGGCATCATATGAGACAAAAGCCACAGCCTCACAGGCTCAAGACTGGTGGGCACAGCCTGAGGTTGCCACCATCTGAGTCATACTCCGTGCTCAGGGTGAGCTTTTTGGTTCACCCCCAGCATCCCTTGCACCTTCATTTACATGTTTCAGTTCATTGGTTAGTTACCCCATTACTTCATGTTCTGTAAAAGGTTATGTTCTAGAAACTTTGTTGCAGTTCGGTTCTGTATTGGTTACATGCTAATCCCTGTACCCCAATTGGCTACTTTCCCTTGTTTGTATCCCAATAAATCCCCTGCTTTCCCTGAGTCTGAGCCTTTGTTTGCTGAAGCCTTCAGCTCTCCCGGATCCCTGCACCGCCTCTCCTGGACCGCGGACCCTCTCCTGCCTTCCCTGCTGCCTCTCCCGGAAAATAAAAGAGCTGGAAATCACACCAGGGCCCTTCTCTCGGGTCTTTGTCCTCACCTGTGCCTGCACCATCAGCCCGGGGCTCTCTCTCTCACAGAGGACCCCCTGTGTTTGGGGATACTGCAAGCTGCAGCTCCCAGGAAACCAGGGTCACTCCCAGAATAATGCTGAGTGGCCTGAAGCAGCCCCCTGGAGCCAGCGTTAATTGACTAAGACTGTTTCAAAAGCAATAGTGATAAAATTACGTTTTCTAATTGGAAATAAAAACTATGTATAGGAGGGGAAAATTTTCTTTAGGAGCCATTGTTGTCACTAGGAACACTGCTTTCACTTTAATGGAATATTCACTAAATAATGTAATATATGAAATCCCCTGTGACTACCTAGTCCACATGCTGTTTGATTCTGGCTATGAAATTTCATTGAACAAAAGGGTCTTTTTGAGATATGTAAACCTGCGCCATCCTTTTAGAATAAGTGCACACTTATATTAGGACATAAAGAAGGCACTTTACCAGATGTAAATCATAAATATTTACTAAACATTTCAACACTTCCTGGACCAATTCTTTTATTAGAAGACAATATAATCAAACCTCCTGGTTATCCTTTGCTCTGCATTTTTTTTAATGAGATGAAGATAAGAAATGCGATTTAGGAAAGATACATATCATCCAGCACAATTTTTTTTTAAAGAAGAAATGCTGTAAGCAAAAGAAATTGCTTAAAAATAAGGCTCATTGCAGGTAAAGAAATTATAGGTGGCAATATTTATTGTTGAAAAACAAAATTAAAAGTTTTGTAGTAGAATGGACTAATCTTGATAATCTGTTTTTTTAATTCTTTATTAATAAGCCTGGCATAAAAAGTAAAGCCTTGATGATAAAGTTTGGTATCTGGAGCACTGTGTTCAGATCTGTGTTCCCCTGTCCAAGTGAGACAAGGAGATCAAAGCAAGTCCAAAAAATATATTAATAGATCCTTATGGGCTTGGAGCATTTGTCATGTGAAACAAGGGTACACAAGCCAGCACTGTTCAGTCTGGAGAAGAGAATGCTCAGAGGGTTCTTATCAGCCTGTACAGACACCTGACTGGGGAGGAATGGAGGGGCACAAGGAAGATGTAGCCAGACTCTTTCCACTGGTTCCCAAAGGAAGGATCAGCAGCAATGAACAGGAATCAGGAAATCCCATTCCAAGGTAAGAAAACATTTTCTTATTGCACGGGCAGCCAAACACTGGAACAGATCACGCAGTGAGGAGTCTCTAGCCTTGGAGATACTCAAAATCACACTGGATATGTGTTAAGGTTCGCAGAGACAGCACGGTCCTGCAGGGATCTGCCCCAGCCGCTTGGCAGGGCAGTCCCGGATCTGGGCTGTGCCGCCCTGCACGGAGGCAGCCCCGCTGGGGCTGCCCCTGCTGAAACACAGCCCAGGCTGCTGTCCTCAGTGGGGACAGCTGGAGAGCCTGCCTCTCAGCTCTGGCCGGGCTTGTTCCCCTGCACACCCAGGGCCAGCCGGCCCCAGAGTGCCGTACCTGCAGACAGTGGTCGCATTGGGCTGGCGACCTGTCAGTCAAGCCGTGTCCCGCCCGTCCTCTCAGTGATTGGCTTGAGTCAGTATTCTGCCTCTGTTTCCTGGATTTTAAAAGTGCTGTGCAAGTTCCGATTCGCGCCCTTTTTCTCCTGTACATGTTCGCAATAAACCCAGACTGCTGTACGGGAGAGACCCCTCTGTACCATCTCTTTGTCCCTGTCGTGCCTACACCACGAGGTGTGGGAGAACGCAGCTCCAGCGCCCTGCACTTACTGCCGCCGTACTCCTGCGAATAGGAGCTGGGGGCAGCGCCAAAGCGTGTGTCAACCCTGTGGGCTTTGTGCAGCATTTTAAACCCACTACCTAGCCATGGCAGATATGGTCTTGAGCACCTTGCTTTGGGTGACCCTTGCTCAAGTTGGCCTAGATGAACTTGAGGTCCCTTACAATCTCAACCATTCTGTCATTCTGTGATTGTAGAGGACAATGCTGGCATAAAAAACAAACAAACAAAACTTATAAAGTAGGCATAAACACTTTAGTTCAGAAACTTAAAAGTTAAAAACCTTCAAAATAAAGATATTCTGCAAAAACCCTGCAACAGAAAAAGGTAGTTTAGAGGTAGAATTTGATGAGTTTACAAAAAATTTTAGAAGACACAGTTTCCCACAACAGCTTGTAATAAGACTAATCCACTCAGAAGATAACTTTCAGTCTCCATTTTCAAAATCAGGATTTTTAGAGCATGAAGTATGTACAGATATTTCAGACATCCTGATCTAGCCACAGTCAGTTTGAATTAAGTGGTTGCTTCCCCTAAAGGCCTACCAGCATTAGTGCATATTTAATAGTTCCCTCACCCAGTTCTGTTAAATTATGCAATGAATCTTAAAAACACCTTAAACAGGTTTTCTCAAGCATGCTTGTAAACCAGATAACTTCAACTGAGCTGTTAGAGAGCAATTGCAAACCTAAGTCCAGATGGGTGGTAGTCCCTCACACAGAAGCTTTGGCAAGTAACCCTGGGGACCAGCTTATTAACTTGTATCAGCTGTGGGCAAAACAGTTCACTTCACCATGGCCAAAATTACACTTGTGGATCTTCATTTCTTTTCTAGACTTCAGAGGAAGGCAACTGAGATTAAATAGAGATGCAGTTGGAATACCAAACTTTGTTAGGGCCCCAAGTTCACCTCTTCTCCAGGAATTGTGGCCTCACCTCATGTCTTGTTTGAAGTTTCACACACCTCAATATATGAAGGACAGCTGTTGCGGTGACCCAGCCCACCTTGGGGCTGAGTGACATCCATTGGGTGGATTTCCCCGCCCAGGACTCCAACCCTGAGGGTGGATCTGAGGGCAAGACCAAGGTTTAAGGCTACTCCCCACTGGGTGTCCATCTAGCAGCATCTCCTCCTCTCCTTCTAGAAACCTCTCTGTTCCCGTAATGCTATTGATTTAGACTCCTATGTTTGTTCATGTGTTTCATTGCTTGTATATTGAGCTTTGGAAAGTTCTGTCCAGTTTGGTTCCCCATTGGTTAATTCAAATATGTTCCTCCTCTAACACTTTGTGATTTGTTCCCTGTCACCCCTCGTCATTCCCTTACTGGTTTATCCCTTTGTTCCTCCCCTTCTCCGCCCCCGTTTCAAAAGGGGGCTGTAACTGCTCCCCAGGGCTCTTCTCCTTTGTCCCCCCTTTTGACTGGAACTCTGCCCCTCGGGGCTGGAATTAATTCGGGATTACAGACAAGGAAAGAGTCCCTCTTTCTTCCTTTACCCTCGCCTGTTGCCTAGCAACACCTTGCGGCAGCCAGCCTTCGAACTGAGCTACTTGCAGGTAGCACCGACAGCTGCTGACAGGACTTGGTTTGCCTCGCTGCCAGGGCATCAGAACTTGTTGTCTGCTGGGCCACCGGGCGGCTTGAGGTCAGTGCAACAGACATCAAACCATTGGAGTATATCAAGAGAGAGTGGCCATGATGGTCAAAGATTCTGAGGGTAAGACTTAGGAGCAGCAGCTGAGTTCACTTGGCTTCTTTGGCTTGGAGAAGACAAGGGTGGGGGGTGATCTCATGGCAGCCTACTTCCTTCAGGAGAGCAGTGGAGGGGGTAGTCCTGATCTCCTCTGGTGCCCAGCAATAGGACCCAAGGAAATGTAATCAAGCTGCATTAAGGGAATTTCAGACTGGACATCAGGAAATGGTTCTTCAGTCAGAGGGTGGCCAGTCACTGGAACAGACCCCCCAGGGAAGTGATCATGGCAACAAACCTGCCAGAGCTTCAAGGAACACATGGATAATGGTTTTAGTAATTTGGTTTAGTTTTAGGCAGTCCTGTGAGGAGCAGGGAACTGGGCTTGATGGTCCTTGTAGGTTCCTTCCAACTGGAGATATTCTGTGTTTCTCTGATTCTATGACTGAGCTGCCTATGGCTCAAACTGAGCACTGGCTTCCTGCAGCTCTGTGATCCCAAGCCAGAGGTCTGCCTAGAAAGAGTGGTGTGAGAAAAAGCTGTAGGAAGTGGGGTCCTGACCACCTTTTCTCTAGAGCCACTTCTAAGTTCAGGCTCTTGCTCTCAGTCTCTGCCTGTGCTTGGTCTCCCACCTCCTGCCTATTGACTGTGATGCTGACCTGGTCACTTGACATTCTGGCTGGACCTGTCTCATCACTACAGGCTTGTCTGGTGATCTGGACTGTGAGCTGAGCCTTGCTGCCACCAGTAGATCTGCTCTGCTCTTTGTGCTCAGGCACTGAGCAGAATAACAAAGGACTGCACCTTTGTCAGAGTCCTGCCTGCCTTTACCCATGGCTCGCCTGCTCTTAGAGTAGCCTGCCCTTCCTGCTTTCTGCTCCATACAGGGATCCTTTGGAGGGTACAGAATAAATTCCCATACTAAGCCTGTGGGTAGAGCTCTTAAAAAGCATGACTACAGCAAGGAATACATCTACCTTTAAAATATACTTGACCTCGTATATAAACTTTCTCTCACCAAAAGAAAGAAAAGTCAGATGAGCATTTGAATCTATTGCTCTTACTTGCCTCAGAATGGAGAAACAATTAAGGGAAAAGCATCTGATTTTGTTGCAGTGGTGAAAAATCCTGACAGCAGCTTTCAGCTCTCTTTACTTGGCAAGCTACTCTATCGAGCTGCTTCTAAACAAATCAGATGTATACGGCTGCACTTGGTGACAATCTAAGCTACACAAGTTTAATTGGTTGTTTTCTCCTAGCCATGCCTGTTCTAAATGTATACTCCATATGTTTGAATCTTAGAAGAAGACCTGGCATTGGCAAAGATATGCAAGCTGACATTTACCCCAATTGGTGTGTCATGAACAATCCAATTTCAAGAAAACAGATTTTCAATTTGCAAAACTTACCCCCACTGTTATGATAAAAGCAAGTTCATGTCAGTGACATTTCTCAGCTGTGAAGGCACTTGTAAGAGCATTATTTTCTATCATTTGAAGAAGAAATGAATGAGTACAATCTCCATAACAGTGAAATTACTTTTCTTTTCTGATTGTCTTTTAAGAATGTAGTACCATTTAAACATGTGATCTTCAGGCTGAGGTGCTTCAGACCACAAAATCAAAATCAAGACTGACTTATGTTTAGATATTCTAATTGTGGTGATGTTTCTTTATGTCTAATCATTCTTCTGCACTAAGAAGGAGCTGCAAAGTTTTTAACTTTAGCTGTTTTAATTCTAGCATGAAAACTAGGTAAGGAAACATATAAGAATTTTCTTTTATTTTTTTGCTAAAGACTCGTTTGTGGACTAGCAGAAGGCAGGAGGGAGGTACAAATAATGCTACACACTGCTAAAGCATTCCATTCCATATAGCTAATAATTCATGTAAGGTACAGACTCCCACTTCCACTGACAGCAGTTTCTTTCCATATAAGATAGAGCAGGAAACAGCCAACAATGCTGGCTTGTCTTTCAGATCTCAGTGACTCATACATATACTACTTTTCTAAGTTAACTTAATTCTGAAATGGGCCTTCATTATCAATACTGAAGATTTATACAGTGTTTTTCAGCAGCAGAGAGATTGCGGTACTTCATAAAAAAATGTAAACTTGATACACAGACAAAAGCAAAAAATGACAGCTGTACAACACACAGGAAAAATGTACCATATAAGGTCTAGTTGCCCAAAAAGGAATAAGGATTTAGAATTAGGGTGCCTTGCTATTATTGCAGTCTTGACTCATTAAAGTATATCCTATAATGAGAGTCTCAAGCTTCACTTTTACCCTGTAAAAAGGAAATCAAAATCACTGTGAAAATTTTTTTTTTGAGAAAAATGTATTATTTGAGCCTGAATTTAGCAAAAACACTAGACCAGTGTGAGATGTACCTTGACTATGTAATGAACATTTCAGAGCACTGAAACATTATACAGTACAATAATTATTTTTACTTAAGTGTCAGGAACTCATTCTTAGGAAACATGCAGATCACGATGATTCAAACAAAGAGATTCTCGCAGACACCACCCTGGGACATTTTTTCAGCTCCAGTTAAGGACCATGCGACCTGCAGAAAGCAGCTGTAGCACTTAATGAAACAGTATTGTTACTTCTTACTGTTCTTGGAAAGAAACAATTAAAACAGTAATAATGCTCATCTCCTCTATGCAGTGAGATGGTGACAGAAGCGTGGTTCTCAGTCTGTGGTTCTCAGAACCTTATTCTCTAGTTCTAAGAACATACAAAGGACTTACGCACCCTCTCAGTGTCTTACCTTTGAGTATATGTCATTTAAGTTAAAATAGGATGTCATTTAAGACAAAATAGAATGTCATTTAAGACTTATATGTCAATCACTCTTCTCAATTTTGTCTTATCTGCTGAAGAAGCCACAGAAATGAACTCAGTTGTACAGTTTCGGGGAGATGTCGAGCTGCACACTAGAATTACCAACCTCTATAAATAGAAATAGGTAAGACCATAAATAGAAGAACTTTTAGAAATGCAACCCTACTCCCTGAACTTAGAATGGTTGTGTTTTAAACCATTACTTGCATATGGCTTTATATCAGACACAATTTGCTTGTTAAACCCAAGCTTCTACAAAATAAGGAAAACCTGAAGCCTAGAAGTTCAACTAATAGTCATGCTAACACTGCTTCTTTATTCAAGAACCTCAAAATATTTTAAGAAGGTGGATAAATATTAGCAGTTACTATACGAAAAGACATGGAGTTGATTCACTGGAGGATAAGGTGCTTGGTTTGTGTTCCTCGACTTCAACTGGGCATTTAGTTGAGGTGTTTAATCCTCAATCCTTAGAGCCCTCTGTGTCCCATGAGGGTAAGCAGGCCACTTCAGAGAATGACTAGCACCACGGAGGGCCTGAATTACTGTTCAGAGGCACCAGTCTTTTTCCAGTGCTTTTCAACATTGTTGAAATTGAGAGGAGACTTCTGTGGAGATGGCTAAAATTTTCTGAATCAGCCCAGGCCTAATGTCACACCTGGTATATTATCCTGTGATTGTCATTTCTTATCTGACCTGTTACAGTAAACTACCTCTGGGAAAACCTCTGAGGATTTAAAAAGCTGTACTGATAATGATTTCTTTTTCTCTTGTTCCCTTTAATATAACCCACAACTTTCTATAAGTCAGTTAATACCTGAATCAGTCATGACCATAACAGAACGAAGTAATGATCCAGGAGATGAAAAATCTCTATTATTTGAACAGCTTCCTTTTCTATCTTTGATAATGCTTTTTCCCTTTTTGAACTGTAATATGATCTAAAATAGGAACAAACGAAGGCTAAAGTAAAGCATGACACACTTTAGTTCTTCAGTTACATTATTCATTAAAAGGGTAGTAAAAACAATGCTATTACAGAAATGAGTCCACATAGAGCACAAGAAGCATTTGATCATTCTTTAATCAAATATTAGACAAATGTATCTCTATGTTCTGTCACATTCTTAAGATACTAAACCATGCAGCATGTTAACCTATGGGTCATGCACTGTGCCAACACGTCCTGTCCTTGAAAATATATAGGAGTACAGCAACTTATAAGGGTTGTTTGAAGTGAATTAAGTACAGCAGCAGCATTAAACATTATTTCCACTACTTTAGTCTTGGATATTCAGATCTAGCTGTGTTGAATGGTAGTCAAAATACTAATATTTGGGGTTGATCATGCAATTTACAGAATAAAGACAGACTGAAATTCCACTTCAACATGGAACACCAATGTTCTTAAAGATTTGTAGCAGAAAAAGAATTCTTAATCCCCAGCACTGCAGAGGAGTTTTGTTAGCTCAAGTACAACTGTAAAAAACAGAATGTTTATTGGCTGGCACATACTGTGAATGTATCATACATGGTCAAAAAACTGCCAATAAAGCTTTCACAGCTTAGATATTTAACAGGCTGCAGGAAAAAAAAGTAAATAAGTCTCTTTACTTTTCAAAACTCCTAAAAACCCCTGACATTGTGCAATGGCACAAGAATTCCACCTAGCTCTTCTAGGAACAGAAATATTCATCAAGTGGAGTACACCATGCCCAGGATATTAGTAAGCATACATAAAAATTGCTGGAGAATTCACGCTGAATGTAGAAAAAAATTAGCTTCAAGAAACTAGTTTATCCTCAGAGTGTACAAATGATAGAAGGGTAGCTAGAGATTACACCAAATGAAAAATTTAGCAGCTTCCTTATAGAGAAAAATGCTGGACTACTGATACATGTCAACATATCTGAGTGAAATGAATACATTTAGTCAAAGCTTGCCTTCACCACACACAACTGAACACTTCACAGATCCTTTAAGCACTAGTGGTATGAGACAGGCTTTGCTTTCATGCGAGTAACTCTCCCATTTTCCATGCCTGTATTACAGTCTCAGCATTGTGTGTTACTTGTTATTATTGCTGGATTTCTGGAGTGCTGTTTCCATTTCCCTGCCCACTCTGTCTTTATGATCTTTCATCAGTGAATCCTTCCCTGACAGATAAAAAAATTAATGACTGTCTTAAAATACATGCAGGCACATACATGACTATAAATAACAGAACAGGGTCATTTAAAGGAATTCTAGACAAGATTTAAAGAAAGTGCAGATTTGCAAAGTAGAGATTCTGTGACAAAATTACAGTCAACACAAACACATGCTTAATGTGGCCTTCAAAAGTACTCCGATGGTATACCAAGGGTCGTGCTGCTTTGTAGGAGTTGAAGTGAACTCTGGAATTTCTGTTCTGTCTTTGACTACCTAAAGTACAACTGAGTAACTCAGAAAACCAAAACAAGTATCCTGATCTCCCATGGCCTCGTGGTTGAATTCTGAATTTGGTAGAGTGCAAGGTGCAAATGAAGCCTCCCCATTCAGTAATATTCCCATAACACCTCTTCATTCCCAATAAAGAAGCACTGCATCTTTCAGTCAAGGTGGGAGCCTGGGCCTGTCGTCTCTACCTAGCCACATGTTTTCTCAGATCTTAAAAGAAGAAGAATTATTATAAACTAGATTTCTATTACTTCATCAATGTAACCAGTGAATAGCTTCAAAAGCTATTAGGGGCAGAAGGACAGCAGGAAAGGTAATTACCTCATAGCTGTTTTCTAGGAAAAGTGAATTAAAAATCCCTACCTTTTATTTCTTCCCTGCCACAATGAATCAGTTACTTTCCCTCTTTAAAACAAGAAGGCAGAAAAGACATCAACAGACAGACAGACAAATTTCTATTATGAAAGACTGGAACTGGAACTGGAAATTAATTTTGCAGCAGATACAAAGGTGGTTATATTAAAAAGCTTGTATATAGCTGCTAAATCAGTGCTTATTTTGGAATATGTATCTAAATTTGACATTCAAGCATCAGAAATGTAACCATGTCCCCTGTAGCCGAATATGCAATTTTACCAGAAATAGGATATACTTACATAATAGCCCACCTACTCCTAACTTGGCTACACAGCATGCAAAAACTTCTTATAGTGAAACCATCAGATCCAACATCAAAAAAACAATATCTAAGACTCAATAAGTTGAGATTCTAATATTTTGATAAGATTTACAAACTACATACCAAACGGGGACCCATAACGTTCACCTGTAACACAGGTACAGAGATATGTGTACAGATGTCTACCAAAAGTCTTGAAGTCTTTGGAAGTCCTTGTGGACTGGAAGCCAGCCAATGGTATTCCAATTTACAAAAAGGGCATGAGGGAAGACCCAGGAGGACCTGTTAAACTCAGCACCTGGAAGATCACACTGGCTGCTGTTAAAAGGCACTTAAAGAATAATGCCATCATCAGGCAGAGTCAGCACAGGCTCATGAAAGGATAGTCCTGTTTAACTAATTTGATACCCTTCTATGACAAGGTCACCTGCCTAGTGGGTAAAACGAAGGAAGTGGACGTAGCTTTCATGGATTTTAGGAAGGATTAAGGATTTTTAACAGATTAAGCTTGGATTAAGGCTTCTGATACTGTCCCTCACAGCATCCTTCTGGACATGCTGTCCAGCAGTGGGTTCACAGTGTGCTGGGTGAAGACCTGGCTGAAGGGCAGAACTCAGAGGAGTGTAGTGACTGGGGCTGCACTTGTTGCAGTGACTGGAGCTGTGGGCAGCAAGCAGCAGTGCTCCACAGGGTGCAATTCTTAACAAGCAGCTGCCGCTTTTGGTCAGCCTTGAAGGGGTCAGGCCAGATGATCGTCATCAGTGCCTTCCAACAGAAGCATCCTATCCTATCCTATCCTATCCTATCCTGTCCTGTCCTGTCCTGTCCTGTCCTGTCCTGTCCTGTCCTGTCCTGTCCCGTCCTATGTTCAAAAGATATTACAAGAGACTGAACACAACAGAGAGGTTTTGAATAATAATTGCACAAATAATGCAATTTTCCACATAGCACAAAATTGCCTTCAGCATACTGAAACTAAAGCAATCTAGATTATTCAGGTGTCTGTAACTCATTGACAAAACATATTTTTATTTGCCCTTTAAATAATATAAATATTTACATAATTATAAGATTCACAAAAGCAGAATGCCGTGGTGACATATGTTGGTATGTTACAGAGAACTGATCCTAAATTGATCAATACAATTTGAGTGACTGCAAGATCCTCTCATGTACTAAGATAATATACTAATCTATGCTTTGCCTTGCTTTGTAAATGTAATGAAGTTGACATTCACATTTGTGTGTCTGTGCAAAGCGAGTAGGGAAGGCTTGGTGCAAGATACCAAGGCAAAATCAGAATTTTTTTATTTTGACTGAGTTTCAGCATAAGCATATTAAGGGCTCAGAATAAACCGAGATCAGCCGAGTCTTTTGGCCGAGGTCAGTTCAGTGGGGAGCAGTGCAAGAGCAATCAGCTCCTGCACCGGGAACAGCCAGGAGAGGGGGTCAGGAGTCCCCAAAGGAGCAGCACATACAGCTGGTACCTTGCCGAGGTACCGTCAAAAGTCACCCGCGGTCTGCTCCCGATCGTCCCACCCACCCGAGTGGCCCCAAACGGGGGAGCGCCCGGAGCCGCTGCAGAGCGATGACACCAGCAGCTCCCAGTTCTGGTGCGAGCGGCATTCCAGCTTCCACAGGCGATTCCACAGCGTGCACTACCCATCCGGGTACCTCGCGATCTCCCTTTTCCCGGCGTACAGCTTTCTCTTCAGGACTGGCGGACCCCGCCGTCCCTCTCCGCGTGGTTTCCCGCGGGCAGCAGCGCCCGCCCCCCGGTGCCTCCGCGGACGCAGCGCATC
>VZRZ01001488.1:697299-760508 GCA_013398175.1 Climacteris rufus | reverse complement strand
GGTGCCGACACCGCTGCGGTGTTTTTGGCTGCCCGACTACCGCCAGTTTCGTACCCAAAGCACTGCCCGGGCTCCCTCGCCTGCCCGGTGAAACCTACAGAGCGATAAACCAACCGGGCTGTCTTTCCTTCGCTTCCAGAGAACCACACACTGCACTCCTTTTCCGTTTAACAGTATATTCCTGGTAGTATCTGCAGCTCTGCTGGATTAAATGCCTAGTTGTTCTATAGGCACTGAACTTCAAGGTAGGGTCGATGTTTGCATTACACTTTCACGTACTATGCACTACTTTTAACTTCCAGCAAAAATGGTCTTACTCTTTGGTAGTGAAAGATATAACAACTTATACTGAAACAGTACTTGGTACCACAAAATTTTTAGGGTTGGAAGGAACCTGTGGGTGATCATCCAGCCCAATCCACCTGCCAGTTCAGGGTCACCTAGAGCAGATGACACAGAAACACATTTACGTGGATTTTGAAAGTCTCCAAAGAGGGAGACTACCCTGGGCAGCCTGTTCAGTGCTCTGCCATCCTCAGGGTAAAGACATTCTTCCTCAGTTTAAGGTGGAACTTGTGTTTTGTTGTGTGTATGTGTGCTTTTCTTTTTCTGAGTACTCGGAAATTATTTTTTTTTATTGTTCTGCAGGATTTTCCCAGTGGCAAAACAGAAAAGATGTTCGATATTAAGGCTTGGGCCGAGTACATCGTGGAATGGGCTGCCAAGGACCCCTATGGCTTTCTCACCACGGTGATCTTGGCCCTCACGCCGCTGTTCGTAATTAGTGCAGCGCTTTCATGGAAGCTTGCAAAAATGATTGAGGCCAGGGAACGAGAGCAAAAGAAGAAACAGAAACGCCAGGAGAACATTGCAAAAGCCAAACGAACAAAGAAGGATTAAATGGGCAAAAATGGCCTTCCTTGTGCAAATAATCCACTTTTTAAATGAAACACTTGTATGTTTTGTGTTGTAACTGTCCCTTTGGTACTTGAGCGTGTTATTTCTTGAACTATGAAATTTAATACTTCTACTATACTTTTTTTCCTGCTGATTTGTGCTAGTATTTGCCAAGCTGACACTTGTTAGAGTCATTAAGCCTCCTACTTGTGTTCTAGTGCAGGTTGCTTTATTAAATTTGCATGTTAAATTAAAAAATTAACCTGTTGGCTTTGGAGGTAGATTTCTTTTTTTTCTCTTAGTTGAGCTATGACTTAACAAGTGTCTTAAAATTGTCAAATTTAGGGGAAAATGTAAATAATAAACTGGATTCCAGAAATGCAAGGTTTGGCATACCCTGAACAGAGCTGTAGAGATAAGCTAGCTGTAGCATTAGGTAGCAGACAAGACTGATTTCCTTTAAGGTCACTGCATACAGCTGTGTGTGCCCACAGTGGCTGCTGCAGGGTCTTTGATGGTGGTGCTTGTCTGCAGAAATAACCTATCAGCTTTTCCTGTTTCCTTAACAACATCAAGAGCCTTCAACTTCAGCCCAAATTCGAGGAAACTGATTGCTTGTTCGTATTGGCTTCATTTGTCTTAAGGCCTTCATGCTCTAGAAAATACAGTAATATGTTGTTTGTTCTTTCCTAACAATCACCTGAATGCTCCACCTGTAACTAATTTGTTTCTGCTTTCGTAAACTTTATGCCTCAAAGAAGAGCCATAAATGCGGTGAGACCAAAGACCCAGGTGGCCTGGTGTTGTGTGTCCAGGTGATCTACAGCAAATGGGTGTGCAAAGATGCAACTGCTGTCACAAGCTGGTGGCAGTAGTTCTGCTTGCTAACCTTCTGGCTGCCTTTGATATAAAACCTTCTGAGTTTAGGTGGGATTTTTGTTCTCATGGCCCTTGAAACTGCTGCCTTAGAGGTTGCAAGATCCTGACATAGTCAAAAAAGTCAGGTTTGTGTTGTAGGAACATCAGAATTATTTAACCTTATTTCTAATTCATGTTTTCTTAACAGAACTGATTAATTTTTCAAAGCCTAATTTTTATTAATGGTCTGTGGTGGCCTCTACATATTCTAGTTCAAAGGAGCTTGTGGCGGACATGAAGTTTTTATATTTTGCATATTTCTAAACAGCAGCAGGGAGTTGTGCATTCTAGCAGCTACTATTTGATTAGGTTTAAAAATAAAACCTTAAAATAATACCAGTGTTCAAATGAAGAGACCTATAGAGCTGGCTGACACCAAGGGGGATCAGAAGTGGGGAATCTAACTGAAATTACTTTAAGTAAATGTGAAGTTGATCCCCCTTCAATTTTGTTGGTGAAAGCAAGCGTTATTAAAACATGACATTTGGGAATTTTATAAATTAGTGAGATTAAGTCTCCAGGTTTTGTATGAAGTGTTGTCAAATATGTATGTGCTCCACCTTTGATACCTATATAGCTTGAAACATGGGGAGGAGAACTGATGAGGGATACACTCCGTAAATAAATTTGATACTTTTTGAAAAAAAATTGTGTGGTCTCTTTTTATTTGAAGGTCTCAAACATCATCTCTAAGCAAAGAATCTGCACATTTTATGTATCTAAACTGTGGCCAAAATGATCTAATCATCAAGGGCAGTGCACCAGAAATAAAAACTGATTTTTTTTAAACATTCATGACAGTCCCTTGTCCTAAACCTAGTGTTATTTTCCAGAAGCTTTATCAAGTACTTCTGTTATAGCAGTTACATGTAGTTTAACTGATTGAACCCCATGCAAATTGCTGTCTGCAAATCACACATTATTCAAATATGTTGACTGTTTTAAGTTACAAGAACGTCTCTACGATGAGTACAGTGCGTAATCAATGTAGTCTCATAGTGATTCCTATTAGTGAAATCAGCTTTTCCATCTGATGGCCAGCGGAAAGCACCATGGCACTGCCAAGGGATTTATTCTGAAGAGACGTCTTGGCCAAGGCTTGGGAAAATGTAAGTGTACTGACTACAATTTTTACATCTAGAACAGCTTTAAAAGTGAATTAGTCTTCAAGGAAAAACAATTTAGACTTTAAGAAAGTTTAGACAGACAACATCCTAACTATGACTTCAGAGTAACTGACAAACAGCAACTGTCAAAACCAAACTTACTTGGTAACACATCCTGTTTTTCACTAAATCCAAATATAGTTTGTCATGATTAAGCCCACTTGAATAGTTCTGCAAAAGTAAATGAAAATGCTTTAATACTACTTTATTGCACACTTGTATATAACAGCTGCATATGTTGTCTGTTAAAATATTTGTCCATTAACAGTGTCTGTCAATTAAATTGTTTATTTATTTTGACTACCACTACTGCCTGGTGGCATCCAGGCACCTGGCTGGAAGGTGTTTGCAGTACTCGTGGGGTCTTGTGAAGGCTCCTTCTCTCCATAGTACGGGGCAGATGCATGGCCTTTAACCTGAGTATGACTTGGTTCAGCAACAAGTCCTTCCTTGTATTCCTTGGCCTGAAGGAGCTTATCCTTTTCAGATACATCCTTGACTTTCTGTTTCATTTCTTCTCTGTAATTTTCATTCTTAAGGATCTCCTAAGAACACAGTAGAAAGATGATTAGATAAATCAGAAGTAAATGCAATACACAGTGTTGCAATGAAACATTTTAAACAGTCATTGCTATTCTTAATATTACAGCCTACAGTTTCACGTATTTAGGTAAGATAAAATGTGGCAAAATTAAGTGGTTTTCCACAACTGCAAATTCAACCCTGTTTTAGAAGGTTTTTAGTGTTTTGATCATCTCATTGAAGCAAAACTGCATCATGATGTCCACTTCACTATTCTATTGGAGCAAAAAGAAGAAATTAAGAAATTAAATATAGTCATCAACAAATGTGAAAATACATGAAAAATAAGGATACTTTTTGCATTGTTTTGTATGTAGGAGTTGACACATGTATTCATCATTTGCATCTCTTCCCGTAATTCACTATGCCAGTTGTGTTAGGTATCTGTGCCTCAGGGCACGGTTTTGGCAGAAACGGATGTATAACCTTTGGGGTCTTGCTAGTGCAAGATTAATAAATAAATAACTAAACTCACAAAATCACAGAATGGGTCAGATAAAAAGATAGTGCAGTGGGTCATCTGGTCTTGTTCAACCTCTATGCTCCAGCAGGGCAATTCCAGAGCACATGGCACAGGATTGAGTACAGATGTTCTTTTATGTCCAGTGAGGGAGACTCCACAACCTCTCTGGACAATCTGTTCCAGTACTTGGTCACCTGCACAGTAAAGAAATTTTTCCTCATGTTCAGATGGAACTTCCTGTGCATCACTTTCTGCCTGTTGTCTCTTGTCCTATTGCTTGACACCACTGAGAAGAGCCTGGTCCATCCTCTTAACACCCTTCCTTCAGATACTGACAGACATTGATGAGGTTCCCTCTCAGTCGTCTCTTCTCGGGGCTGAACAGGCCCAGCTGCCTTAGCTTTTCTTTGTAAGACAGATGCTCCAGTCCCCTCATCATCTTTGTAGCCCTTTGCTGGATCCACTCCAGGAGCTCCGTGTCTCTCTTGTCCCAAGGAGCCCAGAACTGGACACAGCACTCCAGGTGAGGTTTCAACAAGGCTGAGAAGAGGGACAGGATCACCTCCCTCAACCTCTGGCAATGCTCTTCCTACTGCACTCCAGGATACCATTGGCCTTCTTGGCCACCAGGACACTGCTGGCTCATAGACAGCTTGCTGTCCACCAGGATTCCCTGGTCCTTCTCCACAGAGCTGCTCTCCAGCAGGTTAGCCCCAGGCTGTGCTGGTGCCTGGGGTTGTTCTTCCCCAGGTTCAGGACCCTGCATTTGCCTTTGCTGAATTTCAGATGGTTCTCTGCTCATCTCTTCCACCTATTGAGATCAGGGTGGGGTAACAGCCACTGCTCCCATCTTTGTGTCCTCAGTGAATTTTGCTGAGGAGGCATCTGTCCCTTCACCCAAGTCACTGGTGAATTAGTTAAACAATACTAGGCCCAGTATCAAACCTCAGGGGGCACCACCAATGACAGACTTCTAGGCAGACCCCGTGCCACTGATTATAACCTTCTGGGATCTGCCATTCAGCCAGTTCACAATCCACTTCACTGTCCACTCATCTAGTCCACACCTCCTGAATTTTCCTCCAGGATGTTGTGAGAGACTGTGTCAAAAGGCTTGCTGAAATTGAGTTTGACAGTATCCACTGCTCTCCCTTCCTCCATCCAGGTAGTTGTTTCATCATTGAAGTCAATCAGGTTGGTCAAGCATGATTTATCTTCAGTGAATCCATGCTAACTACCCTTGCTCATCTTCCTGTCTTCCGTGTGGATAGACACGGCCTCCAGAATGAAGAAAAAGGCTGAATTCTTTTTCCAGATTACAAGTATATGGAAGAATTAAGGAGAAACAATACCAGTACACTTCTCTCTGACCAGAAGACCATGACAGTATTTTAAGAAAAGTGTTAAAACGCATGTGATACTGCCAAGAGTTGAAATAGCAACCATGAACACCTAGGAACATTTTAAAAGATAGTATTTAAAGAAGAACTTATGTAGTGGGTTGACCATGCCTGGATGCCAGATGCCCACCAACGCCTATCAGTCCCCTTTGCAGGTGGACCCAGGAGAGAAAATATAACGAAGGGTTCATGAGTTAAGGACCAGGAGAGATCTTGCACCAAGTACTGTCACAGGTAAAACAGACTCAAATTGGAGATATTAATTGAATTTACTACTAAAAAGATCAGAGCAGGATAATGAGAAGTAAAATAAGATCTTAAAAATACTTTCCCAGCTCTGTCTCCTCCTCCCAGCAGCACAGAGAGACAGGGAATGGGGGTTATGGTCAGTTCATCACACATTGTTCCTGCCATTGCTCAGGCAGAGGAGTCTCTCCCCTGATTCAGCGTGGAGTCCCTGCCATGGAAGACAGTTCTCTGAGACTTCTCCAACGTGAGTCCATCCCAGGAGCAACAGTTCTCCCCAAACTGCTGCAACATAGGTCCCTAGCACAAGGTACAGTCCTTAAGGCACAGCCAGCTCTGGTGTGGGTGCCTCATATGAGCAGAAGTCCTACTAGGAAATCTGCTTCAGCTTGGTCTCCTCTCTCTGGGTCTCCAGGTCCCTGCCAGGACCCTGCTCCAGCACAGGCCTCCCACGGGGTCACAGCCTCCTCTCAGGCACTCCCCTGCTCTGGTGTGGGTCTCCTCCATGGGCTGCAGGTGGATCTCTGCATCCCCATGGATCTCTGTGGGCTACAGGGGCACAGCTGCCTCACCATGGGCTGCACCAGGGCCTGCAGGAGAATCTCAGCTCCGCTGCCTGGAGCAGTTTCTGTCCCTCCTTCTGCACTGACCTTAGTGTCTGCAGGGCTGTTCCTCTCTTGTATTCTCACGCTGCTCTTCTCTGAGAGCAATTACAACTGTGCAAAACTTTTTTTTTAGGTCTTCTTAAATATGGTGTCATAGAGGCATTACCACCATTTTTGATCGGCCCAACCTCAACCAGGAGCACGTCTGTCCTGGAGCCAGCTGGGATGGCTCTGTCAGACAGGAAGGAAGCTTCTGCCAGCTTCTCACAGAAGCCACCCCTGTATCTGTCCCACTACCAAAACCTGGCCATACAAACCCAATACACCTTATCTTAGAAGTACCATGGAAAGTAACCCTTTTGTCTTAGTTCTTGGTTGCCTCCATACTTAAATTCACAGATACACAGAGCAGAGGCAGAACCCTCTGCTATCTATATTGAATGGAAATATACAAGTAGCACACAAACACTTAGCAAACTGAAGAGGGGAGAAAATTCTCCCATACTCAAATAGAAACATTGCCAAGAATAACAAGATCCAATTTTCAAGTCAGTATAGCAAAACATCATTGTAGCATTTCTTAATTCTATCCTTATTTACCACATGCCTATGTAAATTCACCATGATCTTATTGATTTCAAGGGGAATACTCCTATGTTGCTTGTATTAACCTGTTACCAAGAAACAAGGTCAAATGCCTTTGTGATAACTGAAGACTGCATCACAGTCTCTGCTAAAACAATGGCAAATTCTTTATTAAAATACAAGCATAATTTCCTTACTATGAACAGCTATAATTAATTTAAAATCTCTTCAAGTTATTACTTCAACATAAAGTTATCTTAGTCAGGTAAGAGCAGCTGTAACTAAATTTCAAATGCTCCATATCCATTTTAAATGTTGATATATAATTTTTCTCTGGATTTCAGACTCAAGTAAGGCTTCCTTAATCAGCTTTCTGTGGACAAACTGTGGGCTAGTTGTAATATAGTAAAATAAAAAACTGGATCTTGGAGAAAAAAAGGAAACAAACAAAAAAAAAAAGGCATGAGAACTGATCCTTATTAGCAAATGCAGAAAAAAAACCCCAAACTGAAGTGACTTGTTCAGAATTTTCTATGGAATCCATAGGACAAAAAATTTTCAAGTACAAAGTATCTGTACACATCCATTTCTGGCATTAAATTCATGCCACTAACACATACACTGAAATCATTGGGTTCCTGGATTCAAACTAAAGATAATAGGAATTGGAAATCTTGGGTCAATTGGCATGTTAGAAAAATTGGGTCAAATAGATTCTCACTTTGAGACTCCATTGCTAACCAGTTCTTTATTGTCTGATTTGCTAATAAAAGTAAATGAGAGCTAATAGTTAGTTTGGGGGGGGTTCTTAATTTATTTGTTTTTTTAAGTTACATTGTCAGGTTCAGAACACTTATTTCTCTCCTCCTCCAAGATGAATCACAGTATTTTATAAGATGGCCATCTTCACTATAAACTGCCCCCCAAAACATTTCATTTAAGTTTTCTGCTAAAATAAAAGTACATGAACATGTAATGTGCTCTGACCTTTAAGGGAAATACAGAATCTTTCTATCCAACCCACAGAACAGTATCTAGCAGATAGCTGAAGTTTTCTAAGGATTAGCTTGTTCTTCCATCACTCTCTTTTTGTACAAATAAATTATGTAAGCCCTTTGAACCAGCAGTTCTCAGGAAGCACATGGCATCTCAAGAGTACCAGAAAAGTCCTTCAACACTTTCATTAAAAGAGAAATCTAAGAACAGGGGCTATGCTGCAAAACTAAAAAATTAAGAATGCCTTAAGACATCCAGCTGCCGTGGGTAGAAAGCGTGAGTAACTTGGAGCCTTTAGCAGCGGTTTTGTGTCCTGAAGAAAGCAACTTCGGCTTCATCCAGTCTCTGATTGAACAGAGTTGAGCCAAGCATCAAAGCTCCCGCGAGTTTAGGCTTAGTTCACACACAGCGGTTTAATTTATGCAGGGAAGTAAAGAGATGAGAAAGGGTTCTTTTCCGCTTATTGCCAGCAAGGTTTTATTACTGGAACATGGAGTGCAGTAAAGACAGCCAAAATGGCGGTCAGGGTGTGTTATAGGACAGAGGCGAGGGAAGGGCAGTCAGGAGAGCCAATCACTGTGGAGGATTACAATGATTGACAGGGGCGCCGGCCAGTGATTCGGCTGCCTGCACCCGGCACAGGAACCAATGAGCTGTTCCCCTGGGCGGGGACAGCCCCTGCCGCCGCAGCCGGGGAGATCCCACGGCCGCCACCCCCAGCTGCACCACGTGGGGGGGAAAGGACCAGCCCCCGCGACCCCTGGCACGGCGGGGCCAGGCCGGGCGGCCAGCCACGCCCAGAGGCACCACAACATCCAGACACATTTTAAAGCAGTTAGCTGAACTCTTTACATGCAGATGTTCACATTGGAATGTATCAGCTCCCAGCATACGGAATAGGATACACATGACATGCCAATAGCTAGATCCAACTATATGTTGTAAAGTTAATTTTTAGGTACAAAATAAAACAAGACATTTTGCTCACTGCAGGTTGTCCAGCTTAGGTGATTATTGTAAGTTGTATGAGGTTTTTAATGCTTTTAACACCTGGAGCTGAATGTCTTAGGAAGGCGGAATTTAAGAAAGTGATGTCTAAGGTTTTCTGGAAGAACATTATTATTAAGGAAATACCAAAGTAGCCCTTTGTGGAGTTTGAGGCAGCTGCTTTTCATCCAGAAACTGATGACTTCTGACGTCTTAGTATTGGTAACAGCTGCACAATCAAAGAATGAAAGATGGCCTGCTCATAGGAGCAATGCAGCTCAAGACATGGTGTTGTCTTCCAAGGGTATTGCTGCAAAATGCATCGGGCAGTATTTCCTGACACTGGCATGAAATTTTCACTTTTGTTGCATATGATGTATTCTTTAAAGCTCTCACTCAACTCTGGCAACTGAGTTGTATCATAAAGTATCATCTGGTGCTTGGAAACTGTATTCACCTCCACTCCACACTAGGAGAAAAATCTAGACAAAGGATTTTCAGTACCTACCAGACTGCACAGGAAGACCTGCTTTGTAGGCTCCATATTTGGAATGTGTTGTCGTTTTGCTCTTAAAGGATCCCATATCGTCACTTCTTTCCCTTCCCTGAATAAACTAGTAGCCTTACAGAATGAATAGAATTAGTTCCTCCTGGTAGGAAAATGTCATGAATACAAATGAGGGTTCTTTAGACTCATTCCTTCAAGTAAGTTCTGGGTGACTATTCTTTGCTGACCATTTCTTGCTAGTCTTCTCCACAGGCAAATGACTGTGCTTAACCCTTTCTATCCTGCAGCACCTCCTGAACCCCACAACCTGAGGAACAACTCCTCCTCTTCTCTTCCTCCCTCACTGTTTCCCCCTCGGCCCTCAAGCCAGCCATCAGTTACACCATCACTTGCCTCTCACAGAGGAAACTCCGGAGTACAGACGCAACACAAAGTTGTGAAAGGAGCTCTAAGGATGCAGGTGGCTGAACATGCAGTACCAATGTGCCAATGTCTAAGGGGGATGGTTTAAAGGTTATTTTAACAGATTGGCCCTTGTTTTGCACTTTCCAGAAGGTTTTCTAAAGACACTATGCCTAACCCTACAAATACAAGGGTTTTATTTAGTATCAGTTTTGAGAAAAATGTCCCATTTAATTTCAGATGGGTTTGTATTTGATCCAATTAAAAATAAGTAGTTTATTTATGTTGTCTTAGAAACTATTCCAACTTCCTAAGATATCTATAATTATGTATGTCAAAATACTCACAACTTCTCTTAATTGGAATAAGCTTAGCTAGTACTGTTTGATGCCAGAACTGAGAAACATCTGGATAGATTAATGACCGTTGAACTGTACAGACACGGCATATTCAAGGAATACTTGCATTTTGTATCTAGTTTGAATATTTTATGTTTCATCATGAATAAACTTGAACTTTGAACTTTGCCTGTTAAAAATTCATACCTACAAGTTGGCAAAAATTTTAAAAATAACAAATGAAATGAAAAGAAATTGTTTTGGCACAGTATTAAAAAAGTTGATTGTCATAAGACAATTTAACATGTCAGAATTTTTCTTCATTATCAAATTAACTAAAAATCTGGCAAAGTGCTAGAAGTTAACCTGAATCACCATTTTTTAGAATTTCACCAAACTAGTTAACTAAACTCCATTTTCCAGTTGGACAAGTTAAATAGGCAAGATGAAATAATTGGTTATTACATCATACTTCAAGAGTAGGAGGCAGAGAGAGGACCTCATCTTTGGGAAGCACTGAGTGTTCTGATCCAGGGCAGGTCTTGAAAATTCAGCAACTGAACATGGAGTTCGGCAATACCAGCTTGGGAATGAGAAATAATGTGGTAAATGAAGGGCTGTCACTGCCTGGCAAAAACAGAGGAGCGCTTTGGAATAGAAAGGCTTATCTGGATTTGCTAAAATACCTTTTAAAATCAAACAGTGACTCAACTGACTGCTAATTTTGTAAAGAACATACATGTTAAATATCTTTGGTCAATCAACAAACAACATTAATCAAATCAATGTAACATTTGCTTTATGCAGCTTCAGTTTTTGAGCAAATCTCTGATCAGTTGCAATACTTAGCTTTCAGTGCATTGCTAATACCACATTTACTACCAAGCTAAATCAGTTAAACACTAACTTACAGTAATTTTTGTTTAAATTAATTCTACAGAGAAGCAGTGCTAACTATTACTGAAACACTATAGTACTACTTATGAACTACAGAATCTCTGGCATGAGCTGACATAGTTTCTAGGGCACCACAGTGTAACACACATGTGTTTGGCAAGAACACGTAACAAGAGGCAAAAGAAAGAGACGCTGGACTGTAAAGCATATTGCCAACACATGGAGACAGTGGGGGTTTGTGCTTGAATTATTTTTATAGTACTGCAAAGATTTTTGTCCAGACCTACAAATACATTCAAGATCACAGATGAAACTGTGTAGACGCAGCAAAAAACACAAACTAGCCTGGCACCACTGCACTCTGACCTGAATAAAAGGCAACACATAGCCCTGATCCCCATGGAGCAAACAAGGAACTGTAGCTGTGACTCAGTCCCAGTTTGGTCCTCGCTTTCCCCTTAGTCTACATATGATGTAATCTGTACCAGCCCTTTTCCTGGTACACTTCACTTTGCCCTCCACCCCCACTCAGCTGTGCTGTCAGTGAATTAGGAGACAGAGCCAGTGCTCCATGCACTCCCTCCTGCATGGATAGGAGCAGCAGGAGCTCTCTGCTCTGCAGCATTGGGATCTGCAGCATGGCAATCTGGAAGCAATGGGACAAATTGGTACCCCAATACTCCTCTGTGAAGGTTGATGAAGACTTATGTTTCAAAATTGTAGAGGAAGTTAAAATGGACAAGAGGAAAAAAGTCTAAAATACAATGGTTTCTGCAAGCACTCTATTTTTTATTGACTTCTGTGACTACTCCCTTCTATTTCAGATCTTTGTAGCTCAGCACTTTATATTGTCACATTTTACTGCCCTTTTATACTGAGGAATAATCCTCTCTGGAATAATGCATAATTTACTATGCATAATGCTATGTAGTGCATCCTAAGTTATTTGATTATGGCCCAAATCCTGGTTGTAATTCTGGACAACAATGGTGGGAAATATTTTGCTCAGAGACATGTTTATCCCTGTGCTTTTTAAATACTTTTTCCTAGAACTATAAATCATATTGTGCAGCTTTTGGTGGCTTCAGAAGTAAGTTACTCATTTGCTAAGCCCTAATCTCTATGTAAGAATGTACAGTCTCCATGTCAGAGTTCTCATTTTAAAACTTCTCAGCTGAAGCATCTGAAAGCAGACAGAGGCAAAGCTGTAACATGCAATCCCAACAATGTCAAACAAAGCACTTTTCTAAACTGCATTCCATTCTCCTTAAAGGAATGTGAATTCTGTGTAAACTAATCTCCATGACTGAACCTACTTTTGATCATACCATCTCTCAAATAAATAATACTTATGATCAAACAAAGGAGAAGAGCGGGTATGCATTGTGGGAACAAACAGAATTTAATTTCAATGTAATTATTCAGGAGAGTGAGAGGAAGAAACCTCACACTTATTACAACTCATTGAAGTATGTATTTTCTTCCCTTGACATGGAGTTTGTCAAAACAGATAATTATGAAAATGTTAGAAATAATTTGAAAGAATACAGGCATTGTCACAAAAAGTTTATTTTTTTAACATTTCACCTTCTATCCAACTGTGCAATTCAGAAGCCACTGACTTTTATTACTGTGTAACAAGTACATAATGTATGAGAAAAGCAGTCATTTACTGTGGTTTGCAATTTCAAATTCTTTTCAGGATCTTGACACTAATTAAAGGAACATGCAAGTCTACTTTACTTCCCATAAAATATTAACAAACCATACACATGCATGCAAAGCAACAGAGAGGTTTCAGTTCAAACTGGCAAGATTTGTGGTTGAGCAGTCCTGTGTGCACTACAGAGGAAGCAGCATCTATATCACAAGTGAAGTGATATC
This sequence comes from Climacteris rufus, assembly GCA_013398175.1. Classification (NCBI taxonomy): domain Eukaryota; kingdom Metazoa; phylum Chordata; class Aves; order Passeriformes; family Climacteridae; genus Climacteris; species Climacteris rufus. The sequence goes on along the minus strand of VZRZ01001488.1, from coordinate 747,634 downwards.
TAGTACAAAGATCTGTGTTCACAGAAATGTGTTACTATAGGTTCACATCTACCACTTGCAGGATACTGTGTTGGTGGTTTCAGAGATAAACCACTTTTCTCTGCATACCAGTTTCTCTCAGCATTGCTATAATCACAGATTTCTTCATTGGCACCTTGGGATAGTCTACAACTTTGTTTCTACCTCCATTCTACAGACAAGGCCTTAAACAATGCCGAGTTACTCAGATACCCTCGAACCTCAGGATATTATCAGACGCAGCTACAAGGTCTCCTACAGGAGAAAATAAGGCTTAGGTTCCTAAATACATTCAGGTAGTTTGTGTTACAGACAGCAGGAATCTTTAATAGCCCTACAAATCCGATGCCCTCTGAAATAAGAAAAAAAAATCAAATATAACTTAGGCACAGAAAGGCCTGAGGAGAGAACGATTTCCCCCTATTTTCCATGAGCATCTTTTCTTTCCTTTTCAAACAAGACAAGAAAAATCCAGAATATAAAGATACCATGTTTTAAGTTAGTAGGCAAAACTGTAGCCAAAAGGAAAACTGGGATGTAGGAGCATATGCAAGACAGCACAACTACATTTACCTTACAAAATTTTTGACGAGCCATACAGAAGGTGGACTGTGGCTTAAAGAACAGAAGGGAACAGCCTCTTAAAGAAATAATTTGCATGGATGGAACATCATTCCTATAAAACAACTGCTTTTTAACTTTTCTTAATAAATTCTGACAACATTAATGCTTAGCAGGTGAACTAATATGCATGTAAAGTGATAAATTCTTAAATCTGCTTCCACAAAATAGCACTTGATTAAAATTATTTTCATATTAGTAGCCTTTAAGATATTTCCATTAATTTAAAACTGTAAGGTCCATAGACAACGACACATTTCCTATTTGCCAAAAAACTTGCTATATATGTACAATTTCCTATATACATAATGAAGACATGTATTACTCTGTTTAGTTATTCACCCCTTGTTAAACTGGTTAAAATATAATTCAGAGCTGCACAGGAATAAAGGTAATGACTAGTTTTACTCAGCCAACCATGTATGACCATACATATATAATACAGTATATAATATATAATATGTAGTATCTTTTTATATATATTATATATATATACTATAGTATATAATATAACCATAATATAGTGTTGACAGCAAAATGTCATTAAAGCAAAAATGCAAACTTTGTGGGCTTTACATCTTTTTCACAAATAGTCTAGTCTCATGAGAAATACGTGAAAGAACAAGATTTGTTATACAAGGTTTTAACATGGAATATGGCCGCAAATATCCTCTTGTTTCATAGCTCTCAGACAGCAGTTTACCATATCAACTTTATTGTCAAAAGGGGAATATAATAGAGAATAGCAACCAGTAAAGTTTATGTATCTAAAGCACTAAGGCAAATCAATCCTACAAGCATTATTCTATATGTACTTCACTACTATAATTATATTTACAATGATATTGTGGTGTAAAGATTTGTGGTATAGCAGTTTCAAATTAGGATAAAAGTAGATCATACATAGTGCCCTACACTAATTCAGAGAAAAAAATTAGGCTGCACTATCACATATTTAAAATATAATGGGGCAATTTCTTTTCAAAATATTAACAAGAATTTTGAACATCTTATACAGGAAAAAAGTATTTAGAGATTACTTGAAAAGATAACTATTTTCAAATTCCTAGTTCATCACTTCTGCTCTGATAAGGTCAATGCACAGCCCTGCAGGTAAAGTATCTCGCTGCTAAATTATTTTTCAGATCTATTACCTTATGAAACTGAAAGTATAACCAGTCCTGTAACTCTTAATGCCCCATTAGTCACAGTGATCTTTCACTCTCCATAAATTGCTTTTTCTGGAAGGTAAAATATTTAGAACACTATTGTTCCACAGTTCTTTCACCTGTGAAGACTTTTTGCTCCCTATTTCAAAAACAAACTAACATCTCTAGTACCAGGTGGAGCCTTATTGCATCAATTCCAGATCCAAGGCTACCTGCCTTGGAGCAGGTTTATCAGCAACTACCACCACAGTCTGACTCGCAGAGATGACAGAACAAAAGATATGATGCCTCTCATCTTCAAGAATCACATTAAGTGGTGTTTTCAACAATAAAAGTTGTATGCATACAGTTAGCATGCACCAGAGATAACTAAAAGGAGGCCAGTCCAAACTTAGATGAAACTACTGTTGTAGTATCACTTCCGTGACTCTGCACAAGTAAGTACATTGAGGAGAGAAGGGAAAAAAAATCTAAAATAACCTAAACGAACCTACATTTAGTGTAATAGCTCTAAAGATAAATTTAACTTAAACTTCTTTCATTCATGGCCATATTATAGCCCTTACTGTCTTTATAGCCTAAGTGGCAAGTGTGAAAGAGGGGCAGAAAGAATTAGTTGAAAAGCTGTATGTTGTGTAGGAGCTTCTTTTAATGAGTTACAGTTTGTCATCATCAGCTGACAAACTTCCCCAGGTCATCTGAACACACAGGCAGTCACGACAACTTTTCACAAGTCTGTATGTTCCAGAACATCTCAGTGACCAAATGGCTGGAGATGCCAACATAGCTTTACTGAACTTGACATGGTTATTCCTTGATGGAAGTCAAGTATCTGCCTCTGTGGGTGTCATTTTGAATCTTCTATCACAAGCCATGCCTCATCTCCTCTCTCATTCCTAGCTGGTGCTTAACAACTTGTAAGAGAAATCCTGGGCCAGTCGTGTATGTGTGTGTGCATCTGTTACACAGATCAGCAGTCAAACTTGTTCCACTCTTTACAAACCCATCTGCATGAAAGACACTGTGGGACATATCTCTGTTTTGTCTTATGGAAAAAGACATAGTGGCAACTCCCCCATCTCACTGGCATTGTAAAATGTTAGTGCAATTAACTTTTCTGTTTTAATGAATCCACTGTCAGCTGGATTTGAAACCTACATTTTAATGTCAACTACCATGGCAGTAATTTCAGAGTTTGTTTTACTGAAGATATTCTTCCATGGTCATGATCATCTTAAAGAACCTACATATATCGTCTTAAAAGAATTCACACAGATGACTAAAGAAAAATGGAGTTTATATTTCCACTTATTTTACTGTGGTGGCATATGTGGCAAAAGCCACAGCCCCACAGGCCCAAGACTGGTGGATTCAGCCTGAGGTTGCCACCATCTGAGTCACATTCCCTGGTCAGTGTGAGCTTTCTGGCTCACCCCCAGCACCCCTCGCAACTTCATTACCATGTTTCAGTTTATTGGTTAATTATGGTATTACTTCATGTTCTCTGTAAGGCTAAGTTCTAGAAACTTCATTGCTGTTCAGTTCTCCATTGGTTCCATGTAAATCCCAATTTGGTTACTCCATACCCCAACTGGTTACTCTCCTCTGCTTGTATCCCAATAAATCNTCTCCCCGGGAAATAAAAGAGCTGGAAATCACACCAGAGCCCTTCTCTCTGGCCTTTATCCTCGCTTGCACCTGCAACATCAGCCCAGGTGTCTCTCACCCAGAGGAACCAGCACTAACAGAGCTGCCGGAGGATGCCCTGCGTCTGGGGAAGCTGCGAGTGGCAGCCCCCAGGAAACCAGGGTCACTCTCAGACTAACGGTGAGTGGCCTCGAACAGGCACCCGGACCCAGTGTTATTTTACTTTTTTCTAAGTGTTAGATATCTAGTCTGTGTGTATTTTCATCAATTAGGTAAGGAACATACTAAATTCTCCCCCACAAATGACAGACTACTGCACAGATGAGTCCATTACAAATTAATTATGATAGTTTCATTACAACAACTGAAAATTTAAAGACATTTCATCTCACCTCAATGGTGGGTGGATCTTCTCTCTTTTTTCTTATCCATGCTGAAAAAAAAAAATCAAATGGATTATTTCAAAGACCACAAACAATATTAAAACTAAAAATGCTTATGAATTTGTAATAGAAAGCAATTATTTATGAAAAAATTACAATAGAATTTGCCACAATCTGGCAAACTATGTCATTTCCAAAAATGTAGACCAAGGTGTTGTTTCTTGTTTCAATATTCTCTGTCTTCAGAGAAGAAAGGGGTGGGGATGGTGTCACCTCTGTGTGGAAACCTGGGGCACAGTTTACATACCACCTTGGCTGTCAAAACTGGGCTTAAAAAGCAGGACATGTCACAGGCCCACTGTTGAACTTGCAATACAGAGTTGAGCTACACCCTAAGCAAATGACAAGTTCACTGATGAAAAGTGAGAACAGCCCTAGACCACTCTGAGGAAAAAGAACTCCTGTATATATTTCAGGCATTCTTAAAGCTGAAAACCTTCTTATGTTACTACCAACTAAAATTCCTTGACAGTCATGAAAGGTACAGCCCCAAAGGTGACTGAGGAGCTGCAGAGTATGGATTGAAGCACATCCTGTGCTGTGTGGGATTACCCACTTCATGGAGGGGCGGGTACTCTGACTGGGGGAAGGATCCCACCACCTCAGTCAATTCACGCTGGAAAAGACAGCAGAGGAATGGAGGAATGAAAGCAGCGGCAATGACAAATGTCCTGTGGCTCAGGTCTTTTCAACAAAATGCATTAACATACGCCCACTGCCACCACTAACACTGCAATTAGGTGGGAGAGTCAGGAGGCAGCAATCCAGAGCCTATTGCAGGCTGACAAATCTTGCTGTGTTCAGCCTATGAATTATAAGAGAGAGCTCCAGCTATTACAGGCATTATTTACAGAAATTACCTGACATCACTCTTTACAAGTACCACTACTGTAGCATTTTTTCTTGCCTTTTCAATCCACACAATCGGTAGATAGTGGGTTGGATATTTCAAAGACATCTGTCTTTTCTGCCCATATTTACAAATTAATTAGTAGCAGAATGCAAGTAGCCAGTAATGAACAGAATGACAAACATAAGGAAAGCCACTTTCAAGTACTGAGACATAGCAAAATGGTATTTCATATATTTGTTTTGATAATGAAGATTTTTATTACTATGCTTGAAAATTAGAGCAAAAATAACATTTCACTATAGACCAGTCAAATTCCTGGACTCACCTGTAGCCATCTAGAAAGTTTCAGAAACCCTTTAAGAAGGGACTATTTGGAACTATTCCAAATTTTAATTTTCTAATACCATCTGTGTTATATTTTGAGTGGAACCAGGGAATGAGTCAGACAAGTCTAAGCCACTAAAACCTCCACAGAGTCATAACATCATCTCACTTCTGAAAACGCAGTTATATATAAAGTGAAACACTAACATCCTGGCTTCAGCAGTAGTATGCAACTGGTTTTAGGGAGAAAAGCGCCCAATTAACATATGTACAAAGGGAGACAAAATGGTGTATCAGCTTGGAATTCAGCCCCCATGGCAAGACCAAGAGGCGTGGTTAATAGTAAAGTTTAATGGTAAAATTAAACCAAATTTGCCATTGTGGAGAAGTGACTGAGCTCTGAACAGTGAACATCACCCTTTCTGCAAGTTTTATGTTAGTGGAAAGAAAAATAGCCCCTAAAAGTCATTCAAAACACAACTAAGTGACTTTCTACTAAATCTATAGAACTAGAGGACATTTTGCATGTACCTGCAGCACTTACAAACATTTAAATTCTACAAGGATTTAAAGCTGTAAAATCTGGCAAGATCAGAGACTAAACTGAGACTGCCACTTCTCAGCTGGAAGCCTTGCAGATACCCTTTGTAATAGAACCAACAATGCTGTTGAAGAAAATCTTAACACATAAGCCTTTCGTCCTGACAGAAGTTAACGTTATCCATACTTAGCAACAGTTCCAACTTCATTCAGAAAAGCAAAAGTAGTAGAGATTTCAGATATAGTGAAGTATGTATACTAGACACTAATCAATAAAAGATAGAGATGGAGAAATAAAAAGCTAAAATAGTAGTTAAAAATATCTCATAAAAATGAAGTTTTAAACCATCAAAATTTCACAGATTACTTTTAGCAAAATATCATCTTCTACCTAGCCATGCCTTGCTTCTGTGGTATGGAACGACAGTACCACTGTTTTCAATCCCACAGCTCTCAGCACATAAAAACTGATCCACTTTTTTTGAGATGGCCAGTATTTTCTTAAAGCACTAGCTGCATTTTAACTTCAGATGATTATAATTACTCATACCTAAAGACAAAATGTGAAATCCTACAAAAAATTAAGCTGCAGTTAGAATGTACTACTGAAATACAAACATTACAATAGATTCTCTTTCAAGAGGAGCTGTGACTTTCAGCAGTTATTTGATTAATTATTTTCAGATGAATGGAATGCTTCTAGTAAAAGATTTTATTATTTATGTATCTACCTCGTTTAACAAGCTGCAAACAAAACAGTGAAGGGTAACACAATGACACGTGTCGTGTGCACACAGGCTGTGAACCAAGGAGCGTCACACAACACATTTGCATTCAGTAATTGAACTTAGTTAGTGACAACACTCAAAAGCAATGAAACAAACCTTAATTTAGGAAGATTCCTCATATCAAACATTCCATAATCACACTGTATCTATTTAAATACATAAATAATGCACGTGCTTTTAACACTACACTATTTTTCTTTCCAGCTAAAAAAAAAAACACTTGAATGCATGGTTTTATAGGAGCTATCAACCTTCCTTTTTTCCTAATAAATGTCAGGAATACAAATTTTTTTCAGCTTAACTGAATATAAAACCTGCTGACACAAATATTGATACTATTTTCCAAATAAGTAGAAGTAAATTAATTTTCATATCTCTAATGAACTGCATAAGAAAATCATTATTTAATGAAATAAATTTAATTAATTTACTGCCATGTACTTGAGAGAGAAATACAGCAAGAAAATTTACTAAAGTTTTTTTATATCCATAAAATAAAGTTAGTTAGCTTTATGATATTCCTCCGTGCAAATCCACTTCTCAAATATTCTACATAAAACACAGCTCAAGATACAGTTCAAGATTAAAAGCAAAGAAAACATAATCTGAATTCAGTATATCTTAGTATACTGCACTTTAGCATCTAATGGTTTTATCAGTCTTTCAAAAACAATACATTTTATTAATAATTCATCTGACCACTCCTTAATTTTTGGGGATTAGAATGGGAGGACTCTAATATTTTGTTAGTTCTCAGCAATTTTCTGGTGGTTCTCTTTCAGACAGGAAGATTTTTAGAACCCTTTCAAATCTTTAACTTTTAAGTTATCGATAAAGCTTTGAGCACCCAATACATGGCTCAAAACAAGCAGCAACACCTCATAGCTCAGGTATAAGATAAATCCATGGTAACAAAGAATGAATGTATACAAAAATATAACCATTTTTTTAGCACTAGCTGTAACAAAATCTAAGTAAATAATATATTGAAGTTGAATTTTGCATTCTCTTTAGGAAATATATTTGTGTGTACAGTTGAGTAGAGAAAAAGCTCTTTCACCTTTCCTTATGCTCTGCATTACACTTTTGGTGAATGGAAGTTTGAATTATTGAAGGGATTTATACCACAGTCAAATATTTGTTGATGGAAACAAGGCAGGTAGGTACTTTATTACATTATTTGAAAAACATATGCACATATACACATGCATATACTTAATTAATAGGTGGCAGTTATAACTGGAAGAAATTTCTATGTGACGTGCCCATTCCCCAAGCTAACAAAACAAAATGCCTTCACCATTGTCAGCCAAGATGTTTTAAACCTGGCAGACAAGGGAACAGGTATGTACTGAGCACAACCAAAACATGCTTTCCTGCCCCCCAAAGCTTTGGGAAAATGAATCATTGCCTCTATATAAAACGGCTGCTTCTAATTTTATCAGGATGTACTCATTTTAATGGTAACTTTGTCTAAAAGGACTTTTGCAAGTAAGCTGGACAATTCCTACCTTGAGACCTTCCTGTTCTTACATCAGCATTCATTTGCATTCTTATTAGTATGCATGAACTTTTCATTGAACTTTAACACTCCTACTGGCAGATAACACACTGCAATGACCCTAAAAGTGAACACACAAATTAAGACTCCTATTAATCACTAAATGTTACCAAGTAAGACAAAAAAAGAGAGAGATTAGCAGTAGATGGCAATAAAATGCTGCATGAAGCATGCAATGTCCTGAATCTCTGTGGTATGTAAAATCTCCCCTCAGATGCACTATTGACATGTCCTGAGGAGGTAAATTACACATTTGTAAGTAGGTGAGCATTCAGAACTAACATACAGAAGGTTATCTTTTGTGTGCACCCATACTGCCTAAGGAAAAGCAGACACTCCCACTTTGAAGTAAAATATAAGAGACTTCACCTAAAAAAAACCAGGCAATATTTGTATTATCCATATGCATTGCATTCTAAATACAAAACTATAGTACCAAAGGAAGCACACTTTCGCATTTTTAGAATTAAAATTTAATTAATTTTATGCATATAGAGAACTAACACTAAGGATAACACAAGGAATTCTGTTTAAGTTTTACAAAAGCCTTAACGAACATCTCAGAATTTCTGTAAAATTCACAGGTCTGAGAACATAGGAAATTTAATTCCACAGAGTCCTTAAAACTAACATTGTCCTGGGTTGTAACCAAAGGAATGTATTCTATTACCATCTCCATTAATGAGTCGCTAACGATGGGTCATTCACACAGCTGACTACACCCTCCAAAACTGCAAACTGGACATTAAATAAGAGGCAGGGGAAGGGCTTAGGCCTGATAACACCTTCTAAGGAAATGACTGAACAACCTCCACCAATGAGCTTTCATCCCATTGTGATATGCTCTGTCCCAAAAAGGTTCTGAACATCCTACCCAAATAAAAAGGGTAGGGGTAAACCACACAAGACACTTGTCTCCACATCTCCACTTATCTCCACTGGTCTCCAAAGGAGAGGAGCTCCACAACCACCAGAACCCCAGGGGTAGCTGGGATTTCTTCCACTTCAACCAAGACCACATCTCTCACTCCAGCAGAACTGCAGCTACTACGTGATTAGGACTGCCATTACTACCCTGACTAAACAGGGTACCAGGTTGTATTGTTGCCTTGTCAGTTCAGTCTGGTGTTTCTCTGTATTCCTGCTTTTAGTTTTCTCCTATTAAATTGTAGTTCTGACTTGGAAGATCTCAATATTTTCCTGTGGGGTTAATTCCTCCACTTGTTTGTTTCCAAACCAGTACAAACATCTTCTGGAGAAAAATTCCAGACAAGTCCTTCAAGAGTAAACCCTCAGCCCTGTATTCAGTAATCTCCCAGGACTAGTACACGAACACCCTCTCCAGAGTCAAAGAATCAGCTTGCACAGATTGAGTCTGGGATCTGAACAATGCTTTATAGCTTCCTACTTGGTCTCCTTTACCTTTATTAGATATTTAAAGCTCAATAAACGGGACACCAAAATCAGTCCCTTAGCTTACCAGCTGCCCAAGTTGAACGTCTTAGGTATAGAATGAGTTTTAACTCTGACTCTCTTCCAATTTCACTACAGTCTTACACCATCCTTTGTCCCTGGTTTTGTGAAAGGTGTACTCAGACAACTCATGCCTGTAAGTATTTCCATGGACGATACTTTTATTAATTTTGGTCACAAGAGGTTCTTTTTCTAGTCATACAGGGTGTAAAGTAACATAGACAGGGAAAGGGTGTTGGGATGACAGTTTCAAAGTGAGGTGGCCATTAAGAATTGTCCACAAGTGAAAAAATCTGAGTCCTGGCAGAACAAAACAGCACAGGTAAAAGCAGCTCTCTACAGATCCCAAGAAAAGGAGAGGAGATAAGGCAACAGACTCTTCAGCACAGTCCTTAAAGTGAAAAGCCTGAGAAGGATAGGGAAAAATAGCCAGCCAAAACTGAAGCAGAGGCCATGGATGTCAAAGTACACACACACGATTTGGAGAGGAGGCCCCTGAGATGTAAATTTGTGACCAGCAGAGTTCAAGAGCAAAGAGAAAACAAAGTAAGAAATATTAAATAATCTTCTAACCTTAGTTTCATTTTTTGCTGTTCAGAGGAAACAGCAAGTATTTTATAAGTCCTTCTGCAAAGTCTCGGGCTATTTGCTGGAATGATCAGCATCCATAACAGCATGGATTACAACACGAACACCCACAGAAAGAATGTACTGGGAATGTACAAGAGTCTGGACAGAAGATACTGAGTGAAAGTTCAGCACAGATTCTGTGGGCCTGAGAAACTTCTAGACCAAACTTAAAGAGACAAAAATTGAGACAGCAATGTAATGAATTTTTCAGTAGAGTGTCTAAAAATCTTGAATTAAACTGTTCTTACTCAGAGAACTGGCTTCTATAGTATTATTTGAACTATTCACACTGTTCATTCTGTCTCATTTTTAAAGTCATTGGGATTTTTTTTTTACAGGAGGCAAAAAATAAGTAGTGATGAATTGAAACTCAGAGCATCCCACATTCCTAACTCACACCCCAAGGCACAATAGGTCTTTAACAGCCTCTGTACTCACAGCTCAAGTACCAGTTTTGGCTTTTTAAAATTCTACATCCAAAAAAGCGTTTGCAACATTTAAACTGGCATTGGACAAAAAAAATTGTGGGTTAGACTCCTTCCAGAATTTCCATACTTTATCTCTCAGAAGCATACACTACACACCCATTTTGCTTAAAGAAGTCACAGGGGGAAAAAGCATGCAAGTTTCTCTTCCAGAGAAATTCAGTACTGTTGTGGTTGAGGAATGGTACTCCTCAATTTAGTTCTCCCACAGAGGCTCCCCAAACCACACTGGCACTCGCTCGCTCCCTCTCCCCTCCCCTTCCCCTTCTCCCCACCACGTGGGTGGCTGAGAGGAGAATGGCAGGCACAAAAGGTAAAGATCATGGTGTGAGATAAGAACAACTTACTGCAAACAGCAATGAGATAAGGAAACAAACAGTAACAGCAACAATAGTAATAACAAAGGTGTACAAAACAGAGGGTGATTTACATGAAAAATGCTCACCAAGATTGACATGAGATGACCACAGCCATGTTTTTACCCCAACCAGAAGCCACACCCTTCTTCTCAGAAGCCAAGAGTCCCCTTCTGCTACTCCCAACGAGGTGAGGTGGTATTGAATAAGATCTGGATTCTGGCCAGAGCCCCTCAGTCACACCCTCTCCCGGCTATTGCAGAAAATTAACCCTGTCCTTGGCCAGAGCCAGGACAAGTATTTAAGAGGAAAAGACTATTACCCAATCTGCACACTGCAAATTTTCCTTTCCTCTGTAAATTCTTTGTACCTGCTGACAAAATCTCAAAGAGAAAAACCTTACAGTTACAAAGATGAGGAGATTAAGCAACAAAACTGTAAACATAGCTCATAAAAAATAGGACTGGCCAGTTCATCTTTTCTTGTCTAAAACACACCTGCACAGGATACCTTGATTTGAAAAGTCTATCTCAGATCTGGCAGCTTTTTATGCAAGCCCATATCCCCATGCTGGGATCCGTGTCTTGTCACACGCAACCTCCCAATAAGCTGCACCCCCCCAGGCATCACACTGTCAAAGCACATGGATTTGTGGTAAGTTTCTGAAGAGAGATATAGCAGAGGCTTCTGAGTGCTACACAGATCGCAGCAGTCTGAAGCAATGAGCTCATACAGCAATTTGGTTGAACCAATCTAAGACCAGTTGTGAAAGGATGATTAGCCCACACCCATCTGAGACAGTCTGACTGGCCGTGCTGTTTCCTGTTAACTGCAGCCAAGTGCAGACAGAGATTACTGAATTGTCTTGGATGAGAATTCATTCACAGCACAGCAGAGTTACCTGAAGCTTCATACACACTTCTCGGTGTCTGTGGTGCAGAGTGTTTGCATGACAGTCACACAGAACCAAGATGAGCAGTGAGTGATGGGGAACTTTTGGATGAGGAAAAAGACCTTCAGAAAGTTGGATAAGTGGATACCCATTCAAGCACCAGATGATTTAGTAAGGACAAGCCTATCACGTTGCTGCTCTCCTTTAAAAGATGGCTATCTTTGACTGACAAAGAACCAGGAGCAACTAGAGTAAGACTTGACAACCAATTGTGGGTACTGCAGGAGTAGAAGACACAAACTGTTGATACACTTGGCAAACACTGCTAATATGTTGAAACACCTTCCAGAAGTTCTCAGCTGTTAATACTAGCCTCCATTGATCACAACAAAAATCCTAGGAATTGGTGTAATGACAATGACAAAACGTAAAATAAGAACATTTTCTATTTCTCTACTGATTCCATGAAGGAATTCCCTACTGATTCCAAAGTTTTCTCTTTGCTCAGTATCATCTCCCTCAGAGAAGAAAATTGAGCACAAAGGAAAGAGAATGAGGGAAAGTAGGTATACCGAGACATTTCCTCAAAAGATGTTGTAGACTCAAATCATTTGCCATTCATTGGCAAATTAAGCCACAGTAACATCTCTGTGTAACAATAATTTTTCTTCCATCAATACTTTCAATCACTTTTTGAACACATGCAAACTTCCAGAATATTCAACAACAAGGAATTCCACAATTTAGATATATACTCCTATTTCAAATCTGTTTGCTTTAAGCCTACTAATTTCTGTAAGATGCCTAGATATTTTTCTCTCCAAAAAGCATGTTGAGTGATGGGTAGCCTCTATGTACTATTTCAGGGGTTCCTTGCTTATGCTGCAAAGTCTTGGATTTTAAGTCACATTTAACCCCACACTTGGTTCAAGCACCTACCAACCTCAAAAATTGACATAAACTCCCTCTTTCCTTTCTCTCTTTCTCCAAGACCTGATCAGCTAATCCTACAGAAGTGCTCTAACTTCCCTGCAATTTTTATTATGTCCCAAATTTTCAGACAAGATTTTGATCAGTAGCAGTGGGATAAAATAGTTAATTATTAACAGGTTCTCCAACTCCCTACTGCATTGTTCAAGAGTACAGGAAACCAAATACCACCATGAAAAAAGGAAGCCCCATCACTGTGCCACCAATAATTCAAATGACCTACATATTGACATTGCAGTGAAGGCATAATAAAGAAGTTTTGTGTTCTTTAACATGTTTCCTGCTGCTTATTCAATAAGATCCCCCGCAAACACAAATATTTTCACATTTAATAGGAATAAATAATGAACACACAGGCCTTACTTTTATCAATTACTGACTTCCTAAACAAAATATATCCTATTTTTAAAGAGGTTACTTCAAGAATTCATAATTGTTATGCAGTTAAATAAAAGCCTGCCTTACTTAAAAATGAAAGACAACAAAGAACTTGTTCACATAGTCAGGCTTTCCATTAAAAATACAGAGTCCACATACAATGGCAAAATTATCTTGTAATAAAACCAAAATAATCAGGATTTACCTTCCCATTCTGTTGGAAAGTCACCAATTTGATACTGATATGCTTCACGATTTACTGCTTCTACAAATCTTCTTTCTGGTATAATCTGCCCTATAGCAGAAAAAAAAGAAACAAAAAGACAGTTTGACATTTCCATATAAATTTATAATATAAATTTATAATTGCTGATCATCTTATTGTTTTGAAAGAACTGTATTTATTCCTGTTAGTGCAATGATATATACAGGACAAAAAGGAAAGATTAAAATACTGAAAAAATTATTGCCACCTAGGTTCAATTTGAGACATTGTATTTCAGTAACTTCAAAAAAATTTCCATGGTCTACAGTTGACTTAGATTATTAATGACAAAAATCAGCACTCAAAGCTCACTGGTTAGGTTTGTAAAGCAGTCAGGCCATACCGTCTCCAATCACTGGCAACTGCTTCGTGCATATGAGATTTTTCACATTTGCCTAGAAACTTAATATTTTCTTTGTTAAAAACCTAAAGACAGTAGGTAGCAATCTGATAGGGAACATGCAGTATATTGAAAGGGGAGCCAGTACGGGGAATCTGAATCTATATCTCACATTCTGATTCTACTACTGCCAAAGAAGAATTAAAAAGTTCTTACAGCAAGTTAGTATGCAGCAGATTGACTGTCAGATATTATGCTAGTGTATACAGAAAGAGTATTTTGCTTTTTAAATTAGCAGGTACTGGAAATAAATGCAAGGTTCCCATCCCTCATAGGCAAAAACCTTTCAATATTCTCTAGGCTCTTTCTACAACTTTTTTCTCTTCCTGGGGTGCTGATATGGAGAAATTTGGCATTTTGAGGAAACATGAAGTATATCTGCATAAAACATTTTGGTTCATATGTGATTAAAGCAGTTCGTTCCTTCAATATGCTTTCAACAAGTATTTCAACTAAAGTAATTTTAAAACTGATACCAGTTAGGACTTAGAACCATTAATAGCTAAACTCCACACTATTATTCATTATTAAGTATTTAATACAGTAAAATAAGAACTTGCATAGAATCCTAAATTCCTTTTCTGTCTTCTTTAGCTTTATGTTTTATTTTTAAGCAATGCAACATTTTTATTCTTTCAAGATATGCCATCAGGCAAAGAATACAGTGTAGCATGCCTTCAAGATTAGATATTTTTAATCTGTGTTGAAAGTTATATGACTGATACTTGTCTTTTAAATATACAATTCCCACATGCTGATGAAATTATAGTTTATATCTTGCTTTAATATATTTTTTCTCAGCAATACCATGGGTAATTTCATTTATTAAAATCTTTATCTACAAAGCAAAACAAAACCACAGAACTACTTTCTTCCCATACAGAAGATTTTCAGAAAAGCTGAAGAGGTACCTAATTAGATCCTATACAAGTCTCAGAAAAAACACTCTTCTCCAATGCTGGAAAGTCACTAGATTTTACTGTTAGAACGGCATCTTTTAAAAAACTGTCTATAGTTGAGTATTACACTGTCTGAATAAACTGACACAGGAAAGCATAATGAACAAATGTTTTTTCTAAGTGCTACCACAACTTGTAACTGATGTTATTTAACAAGATATTCCACTTCTTATTCTGCTGCAAGCTTTCATAAAACTCAGGTGAAAATTCATTCTCCAGATCCCACAGTCAAATCACAATGTAGAGCCAAATTCAGAAATTATTTCCCAAAAATGTTATTTTGAGTACTGCTGGTGGTTTTTAAGCCTCTCTGCATTTCTGATGCACACATGACACTAATTAACTTCAACTGTCTGATTTGCCTTGTCCCCGAGGTTTTTTTTGGCAGACTACCACTAACAAATGATTTAGACAGACTTTTTGTAGTGAAGATTGCACTGAGGCCTCTTCAGATGAAATTAAAACCTTTTGCAGTTTAGGGAAGTGTTTTCTCATACTAATGATTGACTTTATTGATTGTTTTGCTTTATATTAATTAAATCCCATGTTTTCAAACAAATACTGAGGTCTTTGCTACAGCAATGCAAGAAACATCACCTGCAAGAGCATACATATGAACCAATTAAAAATAGCATCATAAGAACAGTTTAAGCTTTAAAATTAACGTCATTTTCATGTGATGACTGTTCGGAACACTGAAGAACCATTAAAGATTTATTAATATGATTAAATTTGGATTATACAGATAACACAATATATTTAAAGTATAACAGCCAGTAACTACTAAAATAAAAAGCAGTTCACTTCAGAAAGAATTTACCAGATGTACAGAATATTCACATAGAATACTCAGATACAACATCGTTTACACAAAACACCAAAGTAGCCAAGATTCACAGTTTTGCAGGAGTTTGAAGCAGACAAAATGGCCAAGAAGCATAAGTAACTGACAGATCTTTCAGCAAGTGGTACACTATTTACATATGTTACATTTATATATTTTCTTACTTCACATATTTTCTCTAAACCTTTCAGTCCCAGACCATCTGAAACTAGATGTCATAACTGAAATGAATTTGTATAAAAGCCTGAAAACAAAAGTGTTTAGCAGAAGTTTTGCTGCCTGAAAAGGGGGTAGTCAAAGCCAGCAAAGGAAATACTCAGTGAAACATTAAGGGGTAGCAAATGACGTAATGAATTAGTTTCTTAACTTCTACAGCCTTATCTATAGAGTAAAAAGCCTAGAAACTTAGTTATATTTTCACAACAAAACCCATGGTTAACAGTAGGTATGCAGAGATGTTATAAAATTAATATTTTAATTTTTCAGTCACTAGTAAGGAAGAGTCCTTCTTCTACAGGAAAAATACCCTAGTTATTCCCACTGCTATCACTAAATATGATATATATGTATTTACATTCAGAAAAAGCTCTTGAATAACCTTCCAGATGTAAATAAATAATGAATCCCAAACTTGTGTTGTTGCATAAATCATTACTATTCTGATATCAATTTCTAAAAAGAAAAAAAAAATACACACTATTTTAAAGATCTCCAGCAGTCCTAGATTGATTTTCACTGTTTCCAAAACCATTACTCAAAAAATATTTCCTGCTAACCTTCAAAAATGTTTGTCTAATATGTACAGCTAGGGCAAACTATGGCACACATAATCAGAGAGAGGAGAAATGGGACCAGCAACAGGGAACTGGATATTTTTGGTACCTGAACTGAGGTACTCGAACAGGAGTCCCTGCTGGCTATAAAATACCAGCATGTTTTTCAGTCTGCAGATGGAAATGGGATGTCCCTTTCACACATGTGTGCAGAGAGTTACCATGTCAAACAATTCCCATTCAACTTGAATGAATATCAGATGTTCCTAAGAACTCAGGACCAGGACTCTTCTGGTTTGCTGATTTGCAACACCTGTATGGTAAGACTTCATGGAAGAAATAGTCTACTAAGATTTGTTTTTCTTTTAATGCACAGACTCTACATGCAGCCTTCATGAATTTAAGACAAATGGCCTAAATTCCATCTGCACAGCAGTGCTGTAAACTTCGTGATGAAATAAGCATTTTTAAAGCACACCTTTTTACTGAAGTGCTATTGTGTTTTGAAGAGATTATACTGTACTTAATTTACTAACAGCATATTTCATTGTCAGCAACCTATTTAAAATAAAAGTTCCTAAAATCTTTTTCAGAAGTATCTTAGAACACTCATGGAAGAGCTCCCCCATTTATTTCCTGTTTAAAACCACCAAACAAACTGTAGTTTTTGCTAAATATGACACAGTGCTTCAATTAGCAAAGCAACTGAACTATGAGCAGTTCTTCATGTAATACAGAGAAAGAACCACCTCTCTAGAGGTAAAAAATGTAGATTACTTCTCTATAGTAATCTATAGGAGCAGCCCATCACTGTTAGAACAAGGTATGAAGTTGTCGTCTCCACTGGAGTAGAAGAAAAAAAAGTTTGTTGTGAAGAAAATGAGAAAAGAACCCTTTTAAAAGTGAACATTAATTTATGAAAGCTGGTATCTTTCCTTTGCAAAGATTTTTAGCTGAGGGAGTGTTTTCACTGACAACTGTCTTCATGTTACCTCATGATCAGAATTCCAGTGTTTCTGCAATAATTACCTTCACCTTAGGAAAGATGTAAATATTTCAAGACAATATCTTTTTCCCAAAGAATTATGATTTTTTTCCATGTTTAGATTTCTATGGAGTTACTGAACTTCCACTGAGTGACAAATTAGTAATTTCCAATAGTTCATCATATTTATTCACGCAATAAATCAATACAGTATTCTAAAACACAAAAAAGTTAAGTATTTTTTCCTAACATCTATCACTTACAGTGATACATATAGTTATACCTTCTCCAATAATCAATACACTTGATGTCACCTAAAATGCTTTGTGCTTTATAAAATCATAACAGAAATTAATTCTAACTTTTAAGAGTAGCAAGTAAGGCCACAGACTGCTTTGTTCTATGGTTCTGATTTCCATTAACCTCAAAAGAACCAGGATCAGTGAATTCCAGTTTTACAGCAATGAAGATCAAGTGATATTAAATTTAAGTGCTGAATCAGCAAGTACAAAAAAAGCTCTAAGTACAAGGTACTCATGGTCAAAAACTGTGTTTCAATTTCGCTATTTATGTTTACATCATAAACACTAACATTTGGCTTTCCAAAGATAGCTGCAAGTTGCCTCCAAATACTAATTTCCCTCCAAAGGAGGGTATGTTTCTTGATACTTCTACTGAAGGTTTAAAGCCAGGACAATTGCTTCCATTTTTGGGAGCATGTACTGTCAAACATCACAGTCCCTTTTCATTTCCCAAAAGAATCACCAGCTGACAAATTCAGTAACTTTCTCTGGGTTCACACAAATCTTACGTTTTGAAAACCTGAGACTGTGGTGGTGAACTCAATTAAATAACGTTTGTTCAAGAAGCAATCTCCTTCAAAGGACAGACCAAATCTCCCTGCTAAATATCCACTGTAATTGTAGTCCCTGAGCTCTCTTAATCTGGCAGCGGAATGCACCACCACCAGTTCCCTGCTCACTGGAAAGCCCTATGCCTTCTACCTCATCTATAAAGCCCAATAGATACTATGTCTTTACAAAGAACCACTGTTTTGCAAATGAGTCTACAATAAGCGTACTAGAATTATGCAACATTGCATTCTTTCAGGAACAAAAGTGCAAATGATACTAGTACAAGTGACAGTTCCTTGGAGAGCTGATGGATGTTCTGTGGACTGTCATAGAGAAGCTTTCTCTCAACCATTCTTTTGGTTTCTTTTGGTCTATCAGATTCAAGAAAGAGTTTTCTACCAATTACTGTCAAAATGTGAATAAATCCAAGAATGAAGTACTGAATGTATTCTGTAAATATATGAAAAATGGCTTAAAATGGGAACTTATGTTATAATGTATAAAGGGAATTTAGCAAGGAGATAGAAAGTGCACAATAACTTGTACTCATAAATAAAAACATAATGCAGGGAGATAAACAAAAAGGCAGTCATACAGGGAAGAGAAATGGGTAAATTATAGCAAGGGTAGGAATTGTAAATAAAATGAAAAGAAAGTTACAGCTGTAGAGAACATCCCATATGCAATATGACCCAACACTACAGTGTTACAGACTGGTTTGCGTGACTCACTACATTTCAATTACAAATCATTCACAAAAGCTCATTTTTTCCAGAATCTCCACTTTTTTTCCAGAATAAATTGAATTATTAAAACTAGCTGCACACACATTCTCAGGGTACTAATGCTATTTTGGGGTTTTAGTACATTTTAATTAATTTTACAAAAGGATTACAGGTGTGAGATTTGCAAAGAAAATTTAGTCTTATAGAAGGTCTGAACACAGTTACAGCTAATACTGTGCATAGTACTTGAAGGATTAAAAAATACTGGTACTACTATCTTACTGTGTTTGCTTTTCATTGTGGACGTTAGGAAAGAACACTCATCTATTTCAGCCACAGTCAATACAATAGTGCAACTTCTGAAGAAAAGTTAGCTGAAGTCCTTGAAATGTATTACCCACTTCACATATATGTATATCCTACAAACATTTAAACAGTCTTAAATGTTATTCTTTATTCTACTATTTACATGTCACTCATTTTACCATATAAATTACAAAATTAGCCTTTGAAGCTGCACTTTTACTACAAGACTGTACATTCTAAGAACACAAGAAAAGGGCTGTGTGTATGTATACAACCTACCTAGTCCTTTGGCCAACAAAAGAAAAAGAAAACTTTACTCAAGACTTACTGAAAGACAACACTGTATCTATAACATTCTAGGGTTACACATCCTGAATTTAAAACTGTCATCTCAGTTCTAAAACAACAGAGAATATGCCTCATCCTTTGTGATTTAGATTTATCATTATAATAGCATTTAAACCTCAGAGTCCCTAAGCAGAAGCTGCTGGGCAGTTAATAGACCAAAATAAATCTCCCCATGATTTCAGTCCTGTTTCCTATTTAATTTAAAATGTGTGAAGGCTCAAAGGCTTAACATTAGATATCTCAAAAGGGCTGCAAACCAGTTTCAAGACAAGTTTCTAAACATTTTGACTTATTAGCTTGAACCTGACATATAACTACAACAGGATATTTTTATGTTTGTCGGCAGTACTTTACTTTTATGTTTATACTGGCAATAAATTCCTAGTGTGCTTTTTGATACATCTTTATACATGGTGCACGTTACTTAATACAACATTTAAAATTTATTAAAAAGGCATTGAATTAAAAAATAGGAAGTGAACTGCAAGCACAATTAATAAGATGACTTTTTTTAAGATGGAAAGAACTCTATACTAATGTTTATAGGAACTTAAGTTTCATTCTTATTCAGGTTAGTGTGTACTTCCATAGCTTTTCATATCTGAAATTTGCAAAATGGTATCTTTCATTTATATAGAAATAAAAGAATGTTCAGTTTATTTGGTTACAGTTCTAAAATAAACAAGTATTTAACAGCTAGTTGGTACTTCTTTAAACAATGTTAACACATGTTAAGCACAAGAATTTTGTTGATTAATAATAGCAATGTAAAATTATTTACAATTCAACACCTAATTTTTTTTCCTGATTACCCTCTTGCTTTAAATTGTTGGTTACTTTCAAAGCTCTGCTTCAAAAGTTTGTTTCTTTAAGCTGTTCTGTGCATGCACCCATTAGTTAAGGTACTTTCCAGTACCATGGATTCTGGGGAAAAAACCCCATACTTTAGCTGACTTTGGTGAGTTCAGGGTGGTGTAGGTGGCGCAGAAATAAAAAAAAAAATTCACATAGGCAAGGCACTGCAGCAATATCTGATCTGTTTTCAAAGCTAAATTGAGCAGAAGAAGACTTAAAGTGCAACAGCTGGGACAAAGGAGTACCCATAATTCAAAGTTTTTACATCTGAATCAACCCATTATTTTACTATTTTTACTCAATTCTCAGAGTTTCTGTGGTCACTTTTCAAGTTAAAAAGAACAAATGCATAGGCAAAAAGCAACAAGTCCACACTTGACAGTTTTCCCTATTCTAGTTCCACAGTTCCAGCTTAACTAAATTTCAGACTAAAGAAAATGCTGAGGTTTATGTGCTTTCACAGTATGTAAGTACCTAACCATAAATACTTAATTGGGTGCTCATTGATTTAAAAATAATTTGCTGTCACTAAAAGCTAACACACAAAAGCACCCAGTGCAACTATTGTGGCCAACAAGTAAAAACAAAAGTTTCTATGTGAAAGCATTTACCCTGATGCCAGCAAAAGAAAAGAAGACCACTTTTGGATGACAACCTTTAGAATTGTAATAACTGTAATACAAGTGTTTGATACACAGAGTTTACAACCATTGAAAACACAAGCTGATACTTAAAAACTCTATAACCAAATAATTTCATTTCCTTGCACGTTGAAGACTGGTAGGTTCCTAAACCTACTAGTAGTAAAATTAGTAGTAACACAAAAACAGTTACTCTACTTTACCAACTTAAACTCTGAAATACAAGCTCTCAGAAATAAAGACATTCATAGATATTTTAATTATTGCAAAGTTGCTCAATTAACCTGATTAGCATTCTAACTCATTCTGTTCTGGCGTGAGCAGCTAAGATATGTGATCACTATGTCTTTATATAAAGATGTCACACAAGCACTTTAATTCTTAAATACCTCCATACAAAAGAAACCCTGTTGATATTAAAACTACATGACTTGTGTCTTGCCATACTAAAACATGACTCTGCATTGCCTGGCTGTGGAGAACTCCCTTTTTAGTTTCTGCAACACTTGGGTGTCTATTGACCTCAAAGCTTGTATTTATTGACCTTTCTTTACTGCAGCAAAGGGTGGCTCCGATGCAGACTACTGCTATGGGGAAAAGGCTTCTGGACACAGGTCAGTGGGTGCAGCTGCTTTGCTGTGCCCTGAGAGCTGCACGCAGAAACTTCTAACACCAAGATTAAAGGAAACACATAAATATCAAACTTCTACATAGACTTAGGATGCACAGATAGTTTGAAACAAAGTTGTCAATGCATGACAACAATGATACCACTTTACTGCTTCTATCAAATAAGAAGATACTTCAGAAATACTTAAACTTTTCCCGTTCCTGCCCTATTCCTTCCATAAAACAGAAAGAAACAGGAATATACAAAATCTTCTAACCAAAAAAGATACATTTGTTCAATTCTATTACAGCAGCTGTTTCAACACCATTTCTAATTGTTTTGACAACAGGCATTTGTTTTTCTGAATGCATTTGTTTTATAAATGACCACCATAACACGACTTGTTACTCAGCAAAATAAATTCTCATACATTCTGTCCTATCAGTGTATGTGTATGAATGAAAGGCAACATGCCAGAGATGAGATTTTCACCTCTAATAAAGACGACCTACTTTAGCATATTTTAATGCCATTTATTTTCTATCCTGGGAATTTATTATAAAATCAAATTACCTGTCTGATAAATCTTCTCTAAGTACCAGTAACAGTCTTATTTTTCAGTTTAAGGACACTTCTGATTTACAATTGCATTTTACATACTATACAGAGGGCTAAATATATATTTAAATATCAAAATTCAGACATTTTTAGTTCAAATCAGTTAAACTGAAAAATCTTTCCCTTCTGGCTGCCTACATTTCTCTTTAATCCCGGTCAGTATAGGACCTTATTACTAGTAATTTGTTACTATAAGTCTGAGGAAAAAATGCTAGCCTCACAAGTTTTGTCATTTTTTCCCTAGACTTTCCCTGCAGGCTGTTACTGTTGATGGCATTTATGGAAATATAAATTCAATCAGCAGCTGCAAATTTCATGAGCCATCCATCTTCATGCTGAATTTCTAACTCAGTGTCAAAACAATCTGTGGATTTCTCCCTGATGAAACACACTTTGAATTGTAAATTTCTGCAATCTTCTCATGTTAGAATTTGAGCTGTACCAAAATAGAGCCAGCCCAGATATAGTGCCTGCCAGATTCAGGTAAGTAATTTTTCCCTCATTATCTCAACTCTACCACTGAAAGGGTTAAAAATAACCCATGAAAAATTACCTGTTTCTTTTTTATTTTATATTAAATATTAGATTCCTTTTTCTGCTCTTTTTGGAAGAAAATAGAAAGGCCTCCAAAACATTCCAAATGCTCTCAAATCAGTTATTTGAACCCACTATTCACTTTACAGTATTTTGCAGTGATAAACTCCCAGAAATTAACTGAAATAGAACTTAAAGAATCTCCCATGGTGCCAAAATGGTTCATAGAGATAGTTTGTTTCTTCTAAATCTCAGTTTACCATAAATGTTGATAGAAAACAGAAAACAGAAGCATCAATTACAAAAATCAAAACTTTAGTACAGTTTTGAACAGTTTACTGTTTTCTGAATACAGTAAAGCAAAATATAGTTTCTCAATTACTGTTTCTTGCAGTAGCTTAGGAAGTACACACAGCCTACCAAGTATATTAAAGCAGTACAAATACTTTGCTTTAGAGAAACATTTTTTTCTCTCTTCTGCAGACACTGACATGAAATGTATAAAATAATACCACTTTACCAATTTGCAAGCAAACTACATAGTCTGTTTATTATATAGAAAGGAGGCAAGAAAAACTCACAAAGAGAAATTCACTAATAAAGATGATTTATCTATTCATGTAGTGAAGAACTAACTGAATTTCTATTTGTTTTCTTCTCTCCAGGAATAAATATTGTGGTGGGGTGGGTGAAGAGCTTCCTGAACTGCACTTTACCATTGCTGAAAAGAATAATACTGTTTTGGATGTTTCAGTACAAATACCACATTCTAAAACATAAGACTGTCTTTCAGTTTACAGAAAATTCAAATGGGCACCTTCTTTTTGTATACACCAAATTTTCAGTCAATTATCAGAATGAGGAAAGAAACCCAAAATCAAGCTATAGAGTAATTGTGTTCCAGAGAACTTTCAATGTACTAAGGTTTTATCACTTAATGTACCACTACAACATTTCTTCAGTTGAGTTCCCTGTCACCTCCCTCAGTTCCCTGCCCTGTATTCTGATTTATTTGAACTGCAATGATCTGAGAGTTGATCATAATGCTAAACCTTAGACCTGATCTATAGTTTCCCAGACTGGTTTCTTAAACTTAAATATAATCCATTGATTTAAAAAACAATAAATATGCAAGAGTACTAGTCTATGCCAAAAATCCCATTAGTATCCAAAAAAGACCCAAGGAAAGAATGCTGGCATGCAGCTGGAGAAGGACTTGCACCAGTTAGGTGAAATCTTATGCTCTGGCAAACAGGCAGGTCAGAGGAGCATGTCGCTCAGAGGAAAATTATTGGGCTTCCTACACTTACTAAACTGACCCTTATAAACTTGCTATTCTTAGAATGTTCCTGGCTCAGCATGACACAAAACCCCCTCAACTTTGCTGACAATGTTATTTCAACAGAACTCTGGTTTGGTTTCATGAGCTACAACTGAGATCAAATAAAGTTGAGAGTTACATATTTTCACACAGTCATATATTTATTAGCTTTAACAGCAAAACAAAACCACACACCAATCTCTCCTCTAATACCACTAATTTTATATAGCGAAGCAGATGTTCGGTCACACATAGTTTCCAGTCACAAGTTTTAGCTACAAATTCTGCTAAGGCAGGTAGTAAGAGCGGCAGTTACTGAACTGCTGTAACAATAGCTTCCATTATAACAGATTCTTGAATATTATCTAGTTATTTTTATCTGTGGAGCCTGCCAGAAACGAACGTAGGCATAAAAAGACAATCTGGTTCTGTTTCTCAAAATACTGAGAGTACTTCTGATAGAGTTTGCTGTAAAATATATGCAAAATACAGGAACCAGCAATCCTTCCTAATTGTATTTATTAATAATCATTGGCCTCTTTAGGGTTTAACTTCATTTTGCATTATTTCAAAACCTCACCACTGCTTCTCAAAAACAATTACTTCTATTTCATCCATATCTTCCAGACCTTATCCAGATCTTCCAAGATCTAGGCCATGATAATGAAGTGCTAAGTGTTGAAGCACTTCCAAAGGGAGCTGATTAAACTTTCATCAAATACACTATAGTGCAGAATTTTCCAATTTACACGTGGAGTTGGGCTTGCTAACCTCGAGGCAGCCTATCAAAACTGAAAACACCAAAGTAATTCAAAACTTAGAAAAGTAAACAAAATTTGGATAGTGTTAATAACAAAACTGCATAAAAGAAAACCCACCGTATTACAAAGCCAACAACTGTGATCCTACAAAACCTAGTATGTTCTATATACTTCTCCAATGCCATCTTCTGCACCTTAAAGCCACTGAAGAAATGTGATTTATTTTTTTCTTCGAATATAACCTTGAAAGTCATTAGTATATCAATTACGTATGAATGCTCAAAAAGAACAGCACTCTAAAAGAGCCCTCACCCTACGCAAAACAGTTTTAGAATTTGATGGCATATAAAAAGTTGCATTAGAAGGGGAATTCAATTGTCTGCTGATACTAAAAAAATGAATCAAATAGCAATGTCACAAGTCAGATAAACCTAGTATGACACAAAACTTACAATCTGGCAAGGTGCCAGAAGAATTACAAATACACAAAAATTGTAACTTTTATGGCATTAAGGTACATCACCTGCAGATTACATTACTTTCCTCCCACATGCCCCCAAACTGACATATTTATCATTGCAATACTCAATTTCTGACCCAGAACTGAAGATGTTTCTGAGCTCAATAGTCAGTCTGTTAATTTTTTCTGAAAATATATTCTGTTGTTTTAATAAAAATACTTCTCCCTATTTACAAACCTTGTACATCTCTCTTAAAAATCACAGCTAAAACTTCAGTACACTATTTTCCTTGGCTTTTCTGTTCAATAGCGAATAATACTAAACAGCTGACTTAATTTTGCTTTTAATTTAATAACACCTCCTACACACACATGCAGAGAAATTCACGAAGATTTCCTTTTTCTCACCTTCATCCTAAGACAACTGGAAAAGTTTGTAAACAGTAAGACTACTTAAAAATGTTGGGAGCACTACCACGTCATGAAGATTTTTAAAATACAGCATAGTCATTATTAATATCAGAAGCAGGCAAAAGTTAACAATAATAATAATAATAATAATAATAATAATGGTCCATTATTTCCTCATCCAAGGTATTCTGTAGCAAGACAGTCACTATATAACATAATCATTCCATTCAAAAAACCTACAAAATATCTTGTTGAAAATTGACAGGAAGTTTAACCAAGCCTCATAGAGCAAGAAATAAATGGCTTCCAAAGCAAGGCACATGCAGTGAATAAAAATGTATTATTTGTAGGACTGCCAGTTGATTCACCATAGGCATAAAATACACACCCTCTCCTAGAACATGAATTCTCATACGTTCTATGTGGCCTCCGAAGTTCATGGCACTTTGGCAAGAAAACGGGTGTGATACACAGAGAACACTTCAACAATGGCCAGCTATCCAGTGCCATAACCTAGTACCTAAACGCTCTCAGGA
The DNA here is from genome assembly GCA_013398175.1 of Climacteris rufus. Taxonomy (NCBI): domain Eukaryota; kingdom Metazoa; phylum Chordata; class Aves; order Passeriformes; family Climacteridae; genus Climacteris; species Climacteris rufus. Next base: position 721,260 of record VZRZ01001488.1, on the reverse strand, counting down.
AAAGCCTGTAAAAAAACACTTGGAAACCAGCAAGAATGGAAAAAAAGAAACAACATTACATTTGCTAACTATTGAGAGAGAAGGAAAAAGAATCACAATACTTCCATCAGCTGCTGGACACCAAGAGAAAACTTGTCATATTAAACCAGAGAGTACCAGGAATATTAAAAAGTGAATGGAAATGTCCGTTTATCCCCCGGGCAAAAACTGATTTCTAGAACTCTAAAAGCATTGCTTAGATAAAGGCTTCTATAACACTGCACCACCCCCAATATACACAACGTTTATCTTTTCAAAGGAAATATGGTTAATATCCAGCCTCTCAAAAAAGAGTTCTCAGTATAACAGAAATTTGTGTGCAAGTTTCCAGAAATGCTTATATTCCAGACCTCTTGCACCATTCACAAAACTGTAAGAATAATAATGTTCCTCAGTGATCTCCAGTATCACTCTTTCTGATAGCCTCGAAAGCCTCACCTGGAGTGAAGCCATGCTAGTTAATACATAATCAAGCACACATTCTCATTTTCTACACATTAAGTGTAATTTTCAAATATTTTCCATCAATGAGATGTTCAACAAGAAGAATTTAAAATCATCAGAACGTCCTAAATAGCCTTCATGCACAATATGAGAATTCTCTAAAGCTTGATGTAAAAGGAAAAACATAATCACTAAACAAATTTTATGTATCTGCCATCAAATCCTAGCCTTTCATGCTCATTAGTATGTAAAATTGCATTCCTAGTCCTCACTAAAACCAGCACAAGTTTCAATGTCTTTCTTTCACTTCTTCAAAGATTAGTTCAATCAGCTGTTATTTGCATATTTTCTCTTGACAGAGGGAAAAAACCCAACTAACCAACTACCATCAACAAAAAACTATTTCACAGTTGTTTCATATGGCATTGCATCTCCTCTACACAAACTTCCCTCCCTGGAGGGCATGTGTCTTACAGAATGTAGCAGTCAACAATGCACAAAGAGATGTTAAAGACTGTCTGAGTTTAATTGCTCTTGTAATCTGCATCACAAATAGCAGGTTCAGAGTGTGGCCCTAAAGACACAGTATAGAAAGGAGAGCACAGAAAAGGAAAACCGGCGTGTGGATTCCTTGTACGGATTCTTCCATCCAAGGCTTTCTACACGTTGAGAATAACAAAAGGGGCAAACATAGGAGACCCACCTTCGTTTCTGAAGGCAAAGAGTGGAAGTCCTGTGTACAATACAGGGTAGTAGCTAACAGACTAATCCAACATCATATTCTATACATTCATCAGACAAGTTGTCTTAACATTTTTTTCACCATTCTGTTTTCTTTACCACCTATGAATCATCTATTAAGTATACTACCTAAATAGTTATCAATACTGATACTGAAGAAATTACCGATTACTTTATTTTTAGTGCATTATTTTGTTGTTTGTGAGGTCTTTATCACACTTCAAAAATATTCTAATGAGTAGTTTCTACTATGTTAAATATATTTGGGATTCTCTCTTTCATTTTACTACAAGTTGCAGGTTTCTTTTCTTTACACAGAATTAAATACTGAGTTTCAGTCCTCATTCGTCTTCAGCCATCTTTTACTCATCACATTTACAAAAATAACCAGATGTACCCAATTGCATCTTTTCTTTTGAGCCAACTCGAAGCCACTTTTGGTATTTTTTGCCAACTTCCTTATACTGTATCTTTTCTTAATTAGCAATGTAATAATTTTTTTTTAGTCACCTCATTCTTCATTCTTGTACTCTCTTTTCTCCCCAGTTTAGTTCATCTAATTGAAGTTAGTTCATCTAGTCCAACCAGATAAAACAGGAAGACATACATACTTACAGGTTCAAATCCACAGTCTTGAACCTCATTGCACAGAATTGGCTTGGAACGTTACGGAAACACCTCAGAATCTCTTCATTCCCACTCAGTCACTTACAAAATGCACCAGAACCCCATCATGCCAATGTCAGCCCAGGAGTTTCCCACCTTATTCATGTAGACTATCCACACTCTCCTAGAAATTATCTCCTAAAAACTGCTTCCATTTCACTAGCAGTTATGAGGTCTTCTATTACATACAATTGCAGGATAACATAATCATTTTAAAATGCTAACACTTTAAGAGTATGAAATAGTGATAATATGATTTACCTTGTTTACTGTGTGAATTTTAACTACAGTAACAAAAGATAAAAGGTCCTCTCTGCCAATAACTCTTCAGAAGGAAAACTGGATGCCTTTCGAAAAGACTCAAAATAAAGCAATATTGAGTAAATTACAAACTTCCATCTAAGAACACAGAATTTTCTAAATTCACAGAAATGTTGACTTCACCATTTGCAAGCTCTTTCTGCATGACAGAAGGCAAACCACAGAACACACCTTGAGAAAAAACCCTGAGAAAATGGAGTGTGTGCAGCTAGTCAGAGATATGCTGGCTACAGATGAGCCAGGTAGTCAAAAGGGGTAACATGTTATTGCTACTTGTGAATTGTTACTAAAATTACACACAGTGGTTGCTATACTTTTCACAGCTTGAGGGTATGAGGGGGAGGTAGGCAAAAAATCTAGTGAATGTTGCATACATATAAAAAATTGTGTGGCCACTGCAGGGCCATAGAAGTGAGAGAAAAAAATCTCATAATTTGAGAAAGTCAGTTTTAAATATAGAATCACTTCTTTTTAAATCAAAATTATACCAAGAGACACCTTGGTATAAATAAAACAAAAACAAAAAAACAAACAAAAAAAACCCAAAAGCAACAGATTATGCTGTCAGATTTAGATACAATAATGTGCTTCAGAGATTAAACATTCTTCTACATAACTGGATAGAGGGAATTTCTCACTGTTTGCTTGTTGGATCAATGCTTAAAATATAATTCAAATTAAATTGAAACTACTGCCTTCTAACAGGTGCACCATCCCAAAAACAATGAGTGCTGCAGAGATTAAGCTGATATTACTATATCACTTTATATATTTATGCAATTCTTAAACTAAATGTTAAAGAAAAAATAGGCATTAATGCACAGTGGGTTAATTTGAGAAAAAAATACACATTTCATATTGATAGATGTCATAGGTAAATGGTATTTTGTGGCTTTGTTCAGGGGGAGTCCACAAGATTCATCAGTTTTGTATCTGGTGGTTATTTGTTGTTATTTCTTGCTTGTGGCTGTTCTGCTTGTTAGTAAGTGGGGTTTTTTATTTATACCTACTAATATTTGTTCTTTATTGGTGGAATTGGTTGAACCTATCAAGGGAGGCAACTCATTCCAGAGTGTTCTCCTTTAAATCGTCTCAAACCAAAACAGTAGAGTGTTGCTCTGATTTTTGCAGTTCTGGATGTTGTCATTCTTTTGCAGCTAGTTTCTCACACTTTTCTCTGTAAACATGGCCATGTTATTGTAACTGTATCTTATCACTTACATTTCTTTCTCCTGGACACAGAACTTTGATGAACATTTCCTTTGACCACTGTGATTGAGGGAGGAAGAACTGATTACCTCCAATGAACAGTGATTTCTAAATGGATATAAAAAGTACAGAAGGCGGGTCTTGCCCCCCTTCCTTCCTTCTCTCTCATCCTGGTAACAGGTGCCTCTGTCTCTTCCTTTTGTGTCGTTACTGTGACAATAGAGGAAAAAAATAAAAAACACTGCAGCATCAGACTCTCCTAAAACTCAAATGCCTGTACATTTCTGTTTACCTTCCCCCTCTGAATTGCTTTACTGCTCCCAAGACCAGTTATAAATGGACCAAATCATAAATACCAGTCATCATCCAACACTAAATCCCCCTGAAGAGTGCTTTTTAAAAATTTTCAGTCCTTTTAAGTACATTTGTTTCTAACTACATTCATTAAGAGGAAAATTTCTGATTTGATCCAAGCCTTTTCCCCGTCTCACCTTATTGCCAAAGTTTACTTAGTTGGCCTTTCATTACATTTCCTCTATACAGTCGGTCAACAACACTGCTTTCAAAATAACTCCACCAGACCCTTTCTCACTATAGTTACATCTCCTCTCTATGCTACTTCACTCGCTTCCAGCTTTTTCTGTTGCATCAGCAAGATGAGCTGGAAAAGCTCCAGTGCACCACTGCATTCACAGCAATTGTTCTAACAGCTGTTCTCAGATATATGTAATAATTATCTTGCAGTACTTACAAGGCAGGTGTCTCATGGCACTGGCTGTCCTTCATCCCTGCTTGTCTTCCTGTGTTACACCGCTGGGGATGCTGCAATCTTTGCAACACAAACACCTTTCAGACAACTATTTGTAGTATAGACACCGTAACATAATACCAATCACTTTTACTATTTCTTTCTGATGCAAATTACTGCTAAGTACTCTCCACAGTTCTTCTGAGTTGCCTATCAGAGCTCACCAATCTTATACACAGAAACATATTCTTCTAAGAGTTCAGTCTTGCCCCCCTCTGTCTTACGATATAACTCTATGTGATGCCTCCAACATATGATCTTGATATCAAAATCAGCATGTATAAACCAGGTCTTATTATCCTCCCTTTCCACATAATCATGATGAAGAATGCCATTGTTCCTCTCCTTTCTTTCTGGTATTGTTTCAGAACTGAAGCTCTCTTGCATCTGTACTCCGGATTTCTCTCCAATGTATAGGTTCTTTCTGCATAACATATTTTCAATAACACTTTCCTGATTTTCCACACTGTCATTCTGTCATTTCCAATCTGTCATTCAAGCACAACGACAACAATAAAATTTTCTTTTGACATGGCACATGTATCCAAGTCGGTCATGAACTTATAACACTGCTGCAAAGATAGGTATCCCAGTCAGGAACTGTGGGAACTTCAATTGTGTCTTTAGACCCTCTACAAGGTTTCTATTTTTCACTTGGACTACAAGCTACCTTGTTTTCAAACTCCTGTGCAAGGAGGAGTCTTCTCTGTACCATTCTCCTCTTTCTATAGCCTGAGACAGGTGGACTCCTATCACACATGGGTCTGTATCAACCAAGCTAAACTTATTTTCTGTCTCCTTCACTAAACAGAGGAACTCCATGAATATCCACAAACTAATTTAAAAATTTTCCTTTACCTTCTATTTGATGTGAAGATAAGAATTCTACCATGGGTGCGTGTTGCGGTGGCCCAGCCCACCTTGGGGCTGAGTGCCATACAGTGGGTGGAATTCCCCACCCAGGACTCCGACCCGGAGGGCGGATCCAAGGGCAAAGCCCAAGTCTAGGGCTGACACCCACTGTGTGTCACTCCCGCAGCATCTCCTCCCTCCCTTCCAGAAGCTTCGCTGTTACTTTCTCCCCATTGGTTCAAACCCCTCATGTTTAATAATGCAGCCTATTCCTTATGCATGAAGCGCTGGAAGGTTCTGTTCAGTTCAGTTCTCTATTGGTTGGTTTGTATCTGTTCCTCCCCTGATATGTTATGATTTGTTCCCTGTTACCTCATGTCCTTCCCTTACTGGCTTGCTCCCTTGCTCCCCTCTGTCTCCAACCCCCTTTAAAAAGTGCTGTCTCCCCGATCCCGGGGCCTTCGACTGAACGTCTCCCCTCCGAGCACACCTCCCGCTCCTTCGGGGGCGGGAAATAAAAGCCGGAACAAAAGTTGGCCTTCTCTCATCTTTCACCCTCGCCGAGTTGCTGGGCAACAGCCGTGGTGCAGCCTGCCTTTCGTGCCTTCTCAGGCAGCCCGACAACTGGTCTTTGGTAGCCACGCCACGTGGACACCTGACCTCGTCGCTGGCCGAGACTACCGGGCGGTTAGTGGCCAGAGCAACAGGTGGGTTGTGGTTTTGCTAATAAGGCTGGCCATTACTATCTGTATTTATCTACAGTACCTCTTCTTATGCATTAACTTTAAATACCTTGGATGAAGGCTACGCTTCCATCTCAATGACCAAGCAGGTACTAGAGATGCAAGACATTGCTGTGGCTCATAAGCATAAGAAAAACCTGAAAATACATTTAAATGATGCAGATGGGAGAAATTGTGCTGCAATAGCCAGGAAGATAACATAAAACCACAGAGGTGCCTCTTGCCTCTTTGCCTAGTGGTACAGCAAATTTTGAAGTAGTTCTACAGTGGATGTTTTCCTACTATAAAGTCAAAAATTTGAAATAACTATACATAAACAAACACGTTTCAACAGCAGCAACTGAACTCACTATTCTTCTAACGTAATTCTATTCTAGTTTCAGAAAAAGGCTCAAAGTTTTTTGTTGTTGTTGTTGTTGTTGTTTGGTAGAATATGGAAGAAAACAAGCCTCTACAGATAATGAAATCACAGTAAGGAAAAGTTAAATATTTGAGATTTCCTAACTTACTTTTTTGTTTGTTTGTTTTTAAACATGTGAAGGGAGTAGGATAAAGTAAGGGAGGCTGCCAGGAAAATAGCAAGGAATCATCACTCCTATTGCACTACACTGAGCAAGAGTAAAAATGTCTATAATCCACTTAGTAGCCGTGTGCTTGTTTTGGCTGGAGTAGATGTAATTTTCTTCACAGTGGCTGATATGGGGCTGTGTTTGGGATTTGTGCCGAACACAGGGTTGATAATGTGGAGATATTTTTGTTATTGCTGAGCAGGGCTTACACAGAGAAAAGGCCTTTTCTGTTTCTTGTACCATCAAACTGGTGAGGGGACTGGGGGTGCCTGGGAGGTTGGGAGAAGACACAGCCAGGACAAGTGACCCACCTGACCAAAGGGATATTCCAGACCATGTGACATCATGCTCAGGATACAAAGAGGGGGCAAAAAGGATGAAGGGGGGTACATTTGGAGTGATGGCATTTATCTTTCTCAGTAACTATTATGCTGCTCTCCTACAGATGGCTGATTTGCTTGTATTCATGCCTTTTGCTTTCCCTGTTAAACGGCCTTTATCTCAGCCCTCAAGTTTTCCAGTTTTTACCCTTCTGATTTTTACCCTGACCCTGCTGGTGGGGTATCACTGGCTCCGGGGGCCTGCTCGAGGCCACTCAGCGATAATCTGGGAGTGACCCTGGTGGAGCGGGGGCCGCAGATCGCAGTGACCCCAGACACAGGGTTTCCTCCAGGAGCTCTGTTAGTGCTGGCTCCTCTGGAGGCGAGAGAGCCCCAGGCCGATATCATAGGTGCAGGCGAGGATAAAGACCAGAGAGAAGGGCCTTGGTGTGAAGTCCAGCTCTTTATTCCTCGGGGAAGCAGCAGGGAAGGCAGGAGAGGCAGGAGAGGGTCCAGGGATCCAGGAGAGGCAGTGCGAGGATTGGGAAGAGCCAAACGCAGGCAGGCAGCAAACGCAGGGGAATGGAGTGCAGAGGGATACTTATAGGGATACAAGCAGGGGAAAGTAACCAGTAGGGGTACAGAGATTCACATGTAACCAATGGCTAACTGAACCGAAATGAAGTTTCTAGAACATAACCTTATAGAGAACATGAAGTCATATGCTAACTAACCAATGAACTGTAACATGTAAAATAACAAAGAAAAGGATGCTGGGGGTGATCCAAAAGCTCACCCTAACCAGAGAGTGTGGCTCAGACAGTGGCAGGCTCAGACTGGTCCCACCAGTCCTAAGCCACTGGGGTTATGGCTCCTGCCACGCACACTGCCACAGTGCGGCAATGAGTGAACGGCTGCCCAGGGCTTGGTGACTGCCTGTGGTTAAACCACAACAAGCCTATATAAACTCACATTCAATAACATGCAGAACATGTGATTTAATTGCTCTGTTTTTAGCATTAAGTAATGCCTAACTATTTTATCTAGACTGTTTAATATATGTATTCCACCTAGAGAGCCAGAAAGCCAGACACTGAAGCAGACCTGATGTGAGGACATGTTTGCCAACAGAATAAAAAAAAACAAAAGCAATTTTACAGAATAGCAGGTAAAATTTATTTCCTTCCCTTACCCATCTATAAAGGAATCAGTTAACCCATTAATTACTCCAGAAACCAATTAATTATTCCTCTTTGGCAATGTCTATACTCCTATTTCAGAGGACAATGTTAATCACATTTGGGAATACTGTGTCTGTTACAAAAGTCCAAAAATTAATATGACCTCCAAGAAACTATGCCTTCCCAAGTCCTCCCCACTATTAAAGTCCTGATCTAGAATGGACAAAGAGCTCCTCAGTAGCACTACCTTACCATTGTAAATGATCTGCACAGACCATATAGACCTATTAGTAGAGGTTCCACTGGCAGAAAGTTTCTGTAAAGTTTGTTAAAATACTCAATTTGATAATCTTCCCTTCTGGTGACAGGGTTAAATGGCTTCTTCCAGGACTGAAGAAGTGTTTAATATACATCCCAAAATCCTGTGATCATAGCAACAAATCATACTAAACTGTTTATTTCAGCAAATGCTACAACTTCTTTCTCATACAAAAGATCCATGTTTTAATCTAACATAAAACAAAAATCAAAATCTCATCAGTAATCCTACAGAAACACTAAGGAATAAGCTACATAAGTAGGGATGTGTTCCCCTGGCAGTCTCCTAGGTTCCCACCCAAAATCACCAATCTCCCATCTCACTTTTTTTAGCTCAAAGGGTCCATCGTCATCTCTTGTCCCACCTTTGTAACTCATGGGACCACATGGTCAACTTTTTCAACTGAATTACACTAGCACAGCAACAGGTCTCATGAATGCTACTGCCAGCTTGAAGGAGTGAAGATAAAGGAAGAATAAGATCTCTCCCTTTCATCAATGACAAACTCATGTTCATCAACAGAGTCAACCTCAGTTCAGCTTCAGGCTCACGAGTGATTCTGGCTGCAGTTTTTTGGACTTTTTCCCATGCTATTACATATCTGGGTCAGACACAAATCTAGAGCTGCCTGTTTCTCCGCTCTGGCTCAGAAGCTGCTTACACAGCATGTCTTTTCAATCTGAGATGACGAAAATGTCACAAAACCAGCTGATTTCACAAACTACCTGTCATCTCCCAGTTAATTATGTCAAGAACAACCTAGGAAGTTTTGGTACATTACACTGAACCAATGTCAATGCTTACAGATACCACATTCTTGGTTCTCAAATCAGGAACAGACTATGCAAACTTTTTCCTTGAAATTAGAAAATATCCATATCGAAATATGTGCATTATAATAGCATAGAAAAAGTCTCCATTTTAATCTGAAGAAACTGTTACAAAGATACAAACTATTACACTGAATAAAAAGAAAACATTTCCCAGACAGAGAAGACAGTAATCACAATTTATTTATGAAACTACTCTTTTGGTTATTTTCTAATAATTGCATAGGTTTAATTTAGATTTTTGTTTTGTATAAGACAACAGTGGCAAAGTTTTATTGCTATTACAAATAGGAACTAAGAAAAACAATACCAGTACTTGCAAATCTCCACAGATGGCTAAAATTGCAGCTTTTGATTCTTCAGAATTACTAGAAATACTGGATTAGTAGTTCAACTAGCATTTCAAACTAGAGGAGCCACAGAAAGTAGCCAACCTGCATTGTTCTCATCCCTGGATGCTTTTTTGCTCCTTTACACAGTTTGTGCCATGAACCAGACCAGGTAACTTCTCTTGCTGAAAAAAACAGCACACTAGGTTAGAAAGGTAACAGACTCAGCAGAAGGCTGCCCAAACACTTTGGATGAGTGTTAGAAGGCAGACATGAGCAACCAGAGGAAGGAAGAGGATCACTCTGCCTTTTTTTTGGTCAGAAATACTAGATTTTACTAACTCTCAGATCAGAGATTTACTTTATCATAGAAATAAATCTGGATGGTAAGTTTATTATAGCCAAGTAGTTTTGCAGAAAATGGAACCACTAGCAGTTTAATTTTTTGGCAATTTTAGAGTCCAGTGTTTCTATCATATTGCTTAGATCAAGTATTTACAGTTACTGTTTATACATTGGTGTAAACACCAAAACACACCACACACATTAAATTAGCCATTTAAATGCAGAACTCGCTCAGTAGGTATTTTGCAAAAATGGCAAAAAGAAAAGTGAAACTGTGGACAACAACAGACATTCTGTCATTGACTTCAAAATAATCAGTTTCTTCTCATTTCTTATGGAAAAACATTCAAAGTCTTCATTTTAAAAACCTGATGTAGTAAAAGAGAAAGCATAACAGATGAGTCTGACCATAATCAAGCCATCATATATTAAGTAACATTTCTTAACTGACTGAAAATAGGAAAAGATTCAATACAACTGCTTATGAAGGTTGTATCACTATATCTGAAACTTTCATAGATCCACAATTAGAGGTTGCTGACACCAGATCAAACTTTTTAAAAGTTAAAGGAGGATCAGTTCATCTGAAGCTTAAAATAACCTTTAGTTGTGTTAATATTGTGATGACAACACCAGTCAGTGCTGCAGCTAGCATACATGGGAAAGTCACCACTTTTGAACTACAAATATATAAGGTCTGATGGCTAAGCATCAACTCTAGTACTTTTCGGGCATATTTTAACAATCTTTGCAATCTCCTGGTAATAATCAGCCCTGAGGCCTCTCTCTTGTTCCACCTGAACCTTTCACAACTCTCATACAGCATAAAGCTCTTATTCATCAAGCAGGCTTATCTGTTCTTTAGTGTCTCTCAACACAAAATGAAAGGTTGTTGATAGGGGAGCAAGGAAACCTGCTGGATACAAACAAAATAAGTTAAACTTGCGGTGCCTGGCCTCATGCTGGTCTGAAAAAGGAGTAGCAAGGACCACCTGAAGAGACAGTGCAGGACCATCAAGGAGACAACACCTTCTATTCTTAATTGCAAGGTCTTTTTTAAATTGGCTATGGTTTTGGTTGGTTCCCCCCTCCTACCCTCCATAATTGCTACTGTTAGCAACTGTTTTTATTTTACAAATTAAATCATTTGTGATCTTTAGTCACAGGAACAGCAAGTGTTCCTTCAGTACCATGTTACTGGATGCATCTGCTCCAGGTAACTGTCAACTGGAAAACAGCGATTTTGCCATTCTGAGTGCCTGGTAACTTCATTTCCCCCTTGCTCAATTCCTAATCAATCAGTCTACATTAAAGTAGCAGGAGCAGAAGCAGCTAGCAGTATTCTCTAAATATCAATCTATTGTACTGAAGATGCTGAATCAATACTTTGAATTCCTCTCTTATGTGCTGTACATTCAGAGAAACAATACCAATATTCAGCTCACTTAAGTGCAGCAGTAAATTTACTTATCAACCTCCATAAGTAACCTTCATACAAATCAAACATGAACTATACTCCTGGATTAATTCCTCACGTGATTCAGGCAGAACCTTCACCTAGACTGCTATCAGTCTTTGGGTAGCACATTATGATCCAGAGAGCAAAACATGACGTGAAAGAGCTCAATTAACTTATCTGATTAGCGTATCTTCCTGTTATAACTGTTACACTGAAGTATTCTCGACCATAATAATAAGTCACTGCTATACACCAATATATTGGGTTTGTGTGGCCACGTTCTGGTAGTGGAGGGGGCTACAGGGAGCTCCTCTTCCCTTAGAAGCTGCAAGAAGCTTCCCCCATGTCTGACAGAGGCAATATCAGCCAGATCCATGACAGATGTACCACCAGCCAAGGCCAAGCCCATCAGCAGCAGTGCTGGCACCACAGGTTTAAAATACTAAAGAAAGGGAAAAAAAACTACTGTGCAGATGTAATTGCAGCCAGAGAAGAGACGAGTGAGAAAACGTGAGAGGAAAAACTCTGCAGACACCAAAGCAAAGCAAAGAACGAGGGTGAGAAGGTGCTCCAAGTGCCAAAACAGAGATTCCTTTGTAGCCCAAACTTTCTTGGGTATGACTTTTTTGAGGGTCTTCAGTGGTCATTTGGGAACATTTCATTCCTCAAAATTCCCTTTTATTGTCACAGATCTTCTGATTAATCGTTTTTCCTTGAGAGTATCTCATATATGATGCACTTCTCTTATCTTTCTTTACTCTGGCACTCTATCTGTTTTACCAAAACTAAGACATCAACTAGTACATATTAATCACTGATATGGGTTAGCAATGAACCATTAGCTGTCACAAGACTTATTAGTCACAATAAGGAGTTGGCACAAGGCCACATTGACCTCTGGTATTTGTACTAAGCACTGTATGGTACAAAACTAAGCATTAACCACAAATATAGGGATCATACACTTCTGTGCTAAAGTTAAAAGAATTTTCCAACGTCATCTCCCACTGCTGCATAGACTTCTACTTAAAGAAACAAAACGTGTTCAGTAACATCTGATGTGGCTATTATGTTTAGTGGACATCCTGCTGCATATTGCTATATATCTTCCTGTTTGTAGTTGTCTGGACTAACTTTTCTTCATCCTGGAGTTTGATATCCCTCTTACAGACACAAAACATCAATCAGTACATGTGCCTGGTAAGTTCCAAAGCCTGTGACATTTTCAATTCCTACAGCACTGACCACTGCTTGCACAAGTCTGCCAGAATCCACATCATCTTTTACCTCTTCCAAATTTCATACTGACTGCAGTTCCCATTGTTAGTATCTCCAGATCATGTACATGAAAGAGGCTAGTCAAATCAGTCCTTCAAGAAGGATGAAATAACACATATTTCACACACACATGGCCATAAACAAGGGACATTTAAAAGTTAAGATCTCACCTCCCTATTTCATCATTTCCACTCCCTCAAACTGTCATACTCATTTCTTGATGTTCTTTCTTTCTGTGCAACTCCTGTGTCCAGAGGCTAAGTATGAAACTGATTTTTCCCTTCCCTTAAAGAAAAGCAGTTCTTGTATCTGCAAATCTGACCTTAAAGCTATCAAGCCTTTGACGACAGAAATTTTATTTGGTATTTTAAAGATCTATAAGAACACAATAAACTTATTGTACAAAGCAGAAGTCAGGCCTAATTCTTTACCACCTTCTCTATTTTTCAAGAAAACCGAAAAGGTTACAGTGGCCCACAGGGTAGCATGCCAGCCTTACTCAGCTCCTTTTAATCCCTTCTCCTATGGTTTCTCAACTGCACTCTTTTGTTAAGCTCTTTGTCATTCTATTTTATCTTCTTTTTTAAAATGAAAATGTTGGCCAACCACTTTTATTTACATGCCTAATTTTCTTTGTAGTCTTATCTTACAGTAACAAACAGATCCTATAAAAAGATACACCAAATTATGTATCAGCAAAAGGGAACACTGAAAATTTTCACATCAGAATCACAATTAACAAAGCATGTGGATAGTATTCATAATCTTGTTAACCCAAATTCATGTAAATAATACACTGTAATTAATTATACAGATATATAAGAAGAAATTTTTCCTGTGCCTGCTACTGATACATTTGCACCCTCTTCTGTAAAATCTGTTCTTTAGTTTGCCAACACGATTTCAAACCCTAAAACTTTACACAGAGTAGATTGTTTGTTCTTTTTATGCATATTAATGATGTTTTTTCCTCCTTTGGAACCAGAAAAGTAAGTTGAATTCTCCTTGTATTTCAGAATAATTAAACTAAAAGGCATGGAATCTAGACATAAAGCAGGCATGATGATACATCAACAATCATGATTGAAATAACGATCATGTTTGCAACACACTCAGCCCTGTTACTCTCAGCTAACAGGTGTTAGCTGTTCAAATCAGCATGATTAGAAAACTCTGCTAAGATTTTTCCACCTATTAAAAACAGCTATTTTTCTTGTACTATACTGCTTTTTTCTCTATACACCATAGAAGAGGGCTACTAACACAAGGAAATCTTCTTAAGGTATTTTTTTACCATCTCATTTTTTGGCAATTAAAGAGACAGTAAAAAAAGGGACCCATGCAAACCATTGCCTCTTCAAACACCTCTACTGAAAGAATCAAAACAACTTTTCAAGTCAAACCCACAATAATTAAGTTACAAATGTACAGCATATGAATGTTAATACTAGCAGGCAGAATTCAACAAGATCAGCATCTCAGTTTAATACCTATATACACGCTGAAGAGCAAAACCGGCTGTACCAACAGCCAAATAATATGCAAGTTACTGCCTGTCTGTATGACTACTTATTGCTATTCCTGTTTTTTCAAGTTGGAGAGATTAACATACCATGCCTCTTGCCAGTTTGCTTCTGGCAGCTAAAAGAAAAACATATGGAACAGACTATCATGAGTGCCCTCATGTGGCACATACAGGACAACCACGGGATCAGGCTCAGCCACCACAACTTTAGGAAAGGCAGGTCCAGCTTGACTAAACTGATCCCCTTTCATGACCAGGTGAGCCATTTAGTGGATGTGGAAAAGACTGTGGATGTTGTCTACCCAGATTTCAGTAAAGCCTCCAATACTATCTCCCACGGCAAGCTCCTGGAAAAGCTGGCAGCCCACGGCTTGGACAGGTGCACTCCTCTCTGTAAAAACTGTCTGGATAGCTGAGCCCAGGGAGTGGGGGTGAATGGAGTTACATCCAGCTGGTGGCCAGTCACAAGCAGGATTGCCCAGGGTTCAGCAGTGGGGCCAACCCTTTTCAATATCTTTACTGATAATCTGGATCAATGGCATCCTGGCTGGGATCAGCAGCAGAGTGGCCAGCAGGACCAGCGCAGGGATTGTCCCCCTGTACTTGGCACTGGTGAGGCCACACCTCGAGTGCTGTGTCCAGTTCTGGGCCCCTCACTCCAAGAAAGACATTGAGGTGCTGGAGCAAGTCCAGAGAAGGGCAGTGGAGCTGGGGAAGGGCCTGGGGCACAAGTGCTGTGAGGAGCAGCTGAGGGAGCTGGGGTGTTTAGCCTGGAGAAAAGGAGGCTCAGGGGGGACCTTGTCACTCCCCACAACTGCCTGCAAGCAGGGTGTAGTCAGGTGACAGTCTGCATCTTCTCCCAGACAACCAGGGACAAGACAAGAGAAAATGTCCTCAAGCTGCACCAGGAGAAATTTGGATTGGACATCAGGAAACATTTCATCACAAAAGGGGTTGTTAGACATTGGAATGGCCTGCCTACGGAAGTGCTGGAGTCACAATCCCTGGAACTGTTCAAGAAACAACTGGACAAAGCACTTAGTGCTGTGGTTTAGTTAACGTAGTTATGTTGGTCAAAAGTTACACTAAATGAACTCTGAGGTCTTTTTCATACTTTTATGGTCCTATATCACTGCAAAAACCTACTGATTTTTCAAATATTTATGCTTTTATAATCTGCAATGAGCTCTTCAAAGTGTAATTGCTTTGCTACATAATCTATCATCCAGATTGCGAAGCCATTCTGTCATTCCAGAATTACCATCCTAGAAACTGGCAGTATGAAGTTCAAGTTTTATTTCTCTACAAACATATATATACACAATTACTTTAGAACTGTATTTCTGTACTCTATAATCTCTCCAGAAGGGAATACTCAGTGAGTTGTCAGTATGTTGCTGTTCTTGAAACAACGTTGCCACCACCTGGAGAAACCTGTAATTGTCAGGTGTTGCTGGGGTGTGAGAGTCTGTATCTGGGAAAAAAAAACCTCTATGAGAAAAAAACCCACACTTTCTCTATAGACTTATTTCCATATCCAAGATAATTAAGCCTTCTAAAATTCGGTTTTCTATTCATGAATCAATATTCAATTTCTGTGTTTCATTAGTATCTTAGCATTAGACAACTTTATTAGTTTTCCACCAACACTTGAAAAACTAGACTATGAAACTATTTTTTATGTTTATGTATTTATATTGTACACAAATACCTGCAATGCTAGATAATCAGCTTACAAATGCTTCAGAATACAATCAGAATCAGTTTTGGTCACTTCCTCAGACTTCATTCCTGTTAGCAAGGAAGCTAACGTTCAGAGTCCAAAGAAAACCATAGCTCTAACCTCAGAAGATATGCTTTGGAGATTTGTTACTCCTTCCACTCCTCCTATTCATCATAAACATTACATGAAAGTTTCACTCTAGTCTTCAATAAAAAGCTATATTTTATAACAGACTTTGAAGAAAAGTAGAAATTGTACTCTATACTTCTGATGCACAGGAAGGTGACAGGCTACTATCTAAAAGAGAAAATGCAGCTACTAAAACTATCACAGAGAATTCCTTTAGTCTCAACAGAACCTTAAATCTTTCTAATTTTCATTAAAAGCATATATACCTCTACTGAAGACTGGATTCAATCAGATTTAGGACAACATACATAAATAATGCAACTGAACACTTAGTACCTTTCCCTATACAGATTCTTCTTTATTTGTGCTTTTCTGGTTTGTTGAGAATTTAGTGCACAAGACACAGGCCTTTTATGCAGGTGTGAGTGGGCATTTCACATGAAGAAAATGTTTCCCATAGAAGTCAGTGCTTTCAATCAATTATTAGCAACAAAATTTACAACTGAAACTTGGTAATGCCACATGTATTTCTAGATGGTATTAAATAAGAGTACTGGGAAACTTTAGCTTACCACCTCCCTTCTTAAAGCGCATAGCATCAGAAGCTCAGGCTACATATGGCCCCTAATGCAGAGCTTATGCAATGTATAAAAACCTATGGAATACAGAATGCTTCAGGTTTTTTCCACCTATTCCTGGTAACCTGAAGGTCCTAATCAAGTCAAACCTGAGTCTGCTGTTCCCACAAAGGGAACTTTAAAACTTAAGCCATGCTTTTAACACTTCGACATAATATTTGAAATAAACAGTCCTCTTGAGGACGATCTACTGTCCTTATAAAAATTTGCATATGTTGGTACTTTACAGTGCTTTTTAAAATTCTAAATTATTATAATAGATAAGAGTACAAACGAAGATATTGTAAAAGTTTAAATATAAGCTGCTCATGAATCAGCTTTTTAAAAAAAATATTATATCTTAAGTATTTGGTGTTTCTTATCTTCCTGCATTTTAAAAATAAATTGGCTACTAAGGGTCTTTATAAATTATTTTTAATGGAAAATGGAATCAGCTATTTCCAGCAAGATATATTTGGTTGTAATAAATGCATAAACTGTACGAGGAATTTGGTTTTGAATTAAAAACATATGAACACTTTAAGTATCACTCCATGTTCTACAGGAAGAACAATTAATCATGTACCAAAGCTACGGCAATGCCCTGGCAGTATCTCATATAATAACAAAACCAAACTACTTACATTGATAAATCTAGTCTGTTTAGTGAAATACTTGTCCAAGATACTGAAATGAGTCATCAATCACCTATTGCAATCTTTTATCCCAACCAAGTGAAGAGCCATCTCACGGTTAATGAGTTATGTTGGATGTTCCTCCCATGACAAACTCCATGTAGTTGTGTTGTTTAACCACTGTCATCATTTTAAGGCAATCTTGAAAAAAAAAAAAAACACTTACAGAATGTCATTAAATTCTGAACCATCTTTACTTTCAAACAAGCCTATCTTACTATGTTGTTGAAGGTTTGACCTGACTTTCTAGATGACAGTTTCTTACCCACTTGAAAATAAAAACTCTTGATTAACATTAAACAATGTACTTTGTCTCAAGTTTCATGTTTTCAGAAAATTAATGACTCTAATTTTGAATTCTTTCATATTCCTGTGGACAGAACAGTTACTTTTTTAGGATCTTTCTCCTCTATATTTGCACTCAAATTTTTCTTAACTCTTTTTCTATTTCTTTACTGAATGTAATGATTTCTTATTCTTACAGTCTAGGCACTTTAAAATCACTTTTTCTCTTTCAAGAGAAATAACACAACCAGGCTGAAACAGCACAATTTTACATGTCTTCCCCTCCTCTGCGAAACACCAATCCTTTCTATATCCACCCAGGAGAATAATAACACTTTTGCAAACTCATATCTTTTTGCTATTACTCTTTAGAACTTTTTGAATGAAGGCAAAACACACGTTAAAAGCGGCACTTGCACATCATCAACACTTCTTTAATCTCCACAATGATTCCCTACAACACAACAAAACCCATTTAAGTTGCTAGCTCTTCTCCTAAGAACCCAATTATTCAGAGATAGTCAAAATCAGGAATGCAAGCCAACTTTCCTGTGATGACAAAGGTGGTCTCAGGACACAGTAGCTACAATTTGAGTTTGACCTGGAAATGCAAGACCTTAGGGTATTGGTGAGACTACATCTACTGTAGTGACTCGAATCAAAGCAAGAGTGGTTTTGTAGTGAATCCTGTGTTGCCATTATTTACCATGTGCTCATTTGCATCTCAAAGTAGTTTTTGTGTGCATAACTTGCCTTTTTTAAGAACAAATCTTCATTTATAAAACATTTCAAAAAATAACAGGTTATTAGGTGCCATGCCAGTGTGAAAGCCATACCAGCAGCATATACCTAAAATTTCTTTACCTCTTTGAAATCTCAATAATCTGTATTGCAGATAGTTGGTGCTGGAAAACAGACTAAATTTAACCTAAAGTAAACTCTCTGAATCATAAATGATGGAGGTGTAAGGAAACTGAACACCATCCATTTAGGAAACTCAACATCAAACACTTGTATCTGTTGACCTGCTCCTATTACTCCTTACTACAGACCAGGCCAGAGGTTCCAAGAGTGTCCTGGACCCTGGACTGAGTGTAGAAAAGCACAATTCACAAATGGCAGAAAAGAAACATTAATTATTTGCATCACACACTCCATTATTTCTATTTCAAACCCCTGCCAAAGCCCAGGGCAGGCCAAAAGAAAGGTGTCAGCCAGCTTTTGATTGAAGCAGGAGGTGGCATATGTACTACCTACACCATTCACTCTCACCTCCAGCTTACAGTGGGATCTCCCTGTCGGTCTGAAACAAAGCCAGGCTTGTCCTGATAGACCTATATTGTCTAAGCCAAGAGAGAGAAAGCAGGACCTGTCTGTTTTACACTCTCTTTCTGCAATATTTGACCAAGTACAGTACAAAGGGATCAAGCACATCAGGTCCAGCACTGTGCTACAGCTACTCAGTCCTTCCTAAATCCATAGGGCAGACAGAAGACATACTGCATAGGTGCAGACACACTGCAGTGACCTTGCAGTGAAACCTGCAAACAACAGCTCACCGTCTCTACAAGGTTTACTCGACTTTCCAGTGTTGTTCCCATCCTCCACTGGTCTCTATATGGGTAGGACACCGGGTGAGCTATCAACTATATATGGTGCGGATCTTCCTAATGTAAAACAAATAATGCTGTCCAACTCCTAAAATGAGAGCACTGTTTTCTCAACACTTTTAAATTCCTATTTTTTTTAACTGTGAGAAATTTTCTGTGTCCATTTTAATTTCTGTAGACCTTCCTCAATTTTTATTACCTTCCCCATCCATACCTTTAAACTTCTTCACAAGTTATTAAAGCCCTGTTGTACGGAAGTGTGACCAGCACAGGATGCTGTTCAAAAATGCTGGGAGACCCAGCTAGTTACCACCACCCAAAGCGGAGGGTGCAACCATCTGCAATCACTTCTCTAGTGTCAGAATGAATTTCTCCTCAGTCACAAGCCTGAGGGAGAACTGGCATACTTTCCTTCTCTGGAATAGATGAAAACTAGTATCTTTTCCATACTGACACCACAAGGATTGCCATCCACAGAAGTAAAAGCACAAATTACAATGGAAATGAGTCACCAGTGGGTGGGGAAATGTAACAGATAAAGAATCTCCTAGGTCCAAGTAACCCAAAATAAAAAGGGTCAGGGGAAACTGTATCTTAAAATAATAATGAACAATCACAAGAAAGTCCATTTTGTAAGGAAAGTGGATGATAGTCTGTCAGCTGGAAATGGAGGAAGAAAGCAGATATCCAAATTAAGTCACAGAAATGAAATTTTAACAGTACAATAATTCAATACATGCTGTACTACAGAAAATTTGTCAGTTGTGTAGATCCATCATCTCAGAACTCTTTAACCAATACATTACATGCTCTTTCTTTATAAATAAGTATGCCTTGATCCCAGCTGGCCCCCTAGTTGAATTGAATAACAGTTTGACAGTGACTTGCCATGAGATGCTCACAGCAACTCCCAGTTTCTTCCTGAACAGCTTGACCTGCAAATGTAATAAAAATACTTTATTGTTCTTCATCCAAATGACTCATAAAAACTTTGAGCAGTTCTGCCTTTGACAGGCAGCCAGTGGATTCCCTACATCTGACAGGGTATCACTTCAGGCTATTCCAAGAACAGTTGCTAACTGGCTATGCACCCATGTAGCAAATTCATAATCCATATTCTTAAATTTTGCACACAAAAAGCTCTAAAAAACATTGAAGTATTGTCCAATCAGAAAAAGATTTTGGTAAGAACATCTTCTCAAACCAACAATTTCACAGCAGTTTTCACTCACGATATTTCAGGATGTTGTGAATCTACTTAGGAGCTACTACTTGTTCCTCTTTTTCCAGCACACACACCACTTAACTTGATTCATGGAGGGTTTTTTTTTTTTTTGTGGTCACTAAAAACTCATTATTTAGCCCAATTAATTTATTGCGACACTTCTTGGTCTTCATCCACATTAGGGTAATTTGTACTTGTTCCTTTAACAGCTGGAGGAGGTACAGCTATGAGTTTTCCTACATAGGTTTTCATTGATTCCTCTTAAGACATTCACAGGGTATTTTTATATGTTTTCTGAATTTATTGAAGCCCATTCCACCAATACTGTTTTCATACTTATTTCCCTCTCTTCTTAATGATTGTTAAAACCTACGTCTCATGGTCAAGTATGTCTACCAGTAAGTACTGTCAACTACTATAACACAGAACAAATCAACTGAATAAAAAGCAACATTTGAACACTTTCATTAAAAAAAAATCACCATCAATTTCTTCTTTTTCAGTGGAAGTCATGCTTACTTCTTTCAGAGTTCTTTCATTCTCCTGATGCTGAGGGATTAAGGTTTTTCCAGATCACCTAAAGCCACAGCTAAAGCACAGGGACAAATATACAGAAAGTAAGCAGAATTTTCACAAGTAGTATTTTCACAAAGTCATGGCAGTAGTAATTTCCATATGAAACCCCTTGTTCTCTAGTTACATAAAAAAAGAACAATAAGGGAGAATTAACTGACTGCGAATGAACACATGGATGATGTGGTCTTATTCTTGAGTATCTCAAATTTCAGTTTGCAAAACTAAATTGTAAAAACGCTTCACTTAATTAGATGTCAGAGGTGAAAGAGAAGAATGAGAAGACTGAATTAAATACTAGCCCTTTCCAGATTTCTTATTCTGCTTTTTAATACACAATTTTCCACAGATAATATCCATTTGACTAGGTCAAATCAGATGAACTAAAACACTTAATAGTAAACTATTAGAAAAACTGAGGTAAATATGGTTAGGAATTATTAGAGATTTTGTAAAAGTTCTATCTCGACTTTGTTTCAAGACATCTTGCAGAACATTATGCTATCTAAGAGCTCACCTTTTTCATTCCTGCTTCTGTGTCATTTCTAGCTTGCAATTTATTCTTCATGAGGCATTTTATTCTATTGTTTTATTGTAATTTTCTATAGGAAGCAGAAAACTATTTTCTACGTCAAATAAGTGACCACAAAAAGGTAGCTGCAATGAGAAAGAAAACAGAGGGAAGAGAAGATCTCTCCCTTTTGGTGGCAGTAAAACATTGTGTGAGTGCAAGCTGGTGGTGCAGAATTTTCAACATATGAAGTGAAAGGAAGTTAAACAAGCATAAGAATGAGAGAGAAAAACCTAGTAACAGAGGAATACTGATAATTCAGCAGATATGCATTGTATCATCTGTATCACTAAAATAGACTTCACATGCAAAAGCCTTAAGATTCACATAAGTGCTGCTCTCACTGACTTCAGCAAAAGCTGCAACTGCAGAGCACTTACGAGCCAGCTCTCCCTGCTCAGTGCAAAATCAGAGCAACTTCAGCTCTAGAGTCTAATACTCAATATTGCTACAGTCCATCTGAAGAAAAACTGGGAAACACAAATGCTGACACAATGTGTCACAACTATTTTAACTCATTACTAACTTTAAAAGCCTCTTATACTGTGATTCTGCAGAGTTCAACAGCTATGTTCTACCTCTCCTGTCCTACTGCCACTACAACTTCTGCTCCAAACACAGAGATAAACCTTAAATTTGCAGCAGTAGGCTTTCACCATGAGACAAGCCAACATAAATACAAGTATCAAGAATAAGACTATCAGTATTTCTGATAAAAGAAGTAATTTTTATCTGGTTAATAGGAACTGCCACTGCAGCAATCGCACAGAAGAAATCTGACTGTAGTTTTTACGGTTTCTTGTATGCTAAAAGACAAAGCCTTTTGTACGCTCCTCAAAGCCATCATGAACCCCAGCAGTGAGAAGATCAAAAGTTGAACTCAAGATGAAGAAAACCTGGAAGCATACTAAATACAGCAGCATGTTAACCATGAAAAGAAACACACTGCTTACAAAAGGATGTCCACAACTTCTTCCCAGACACTTGTTTGACATTTGCTTTAAGTCACTGCTGGTTGTTCATGAAGTTGCACAGCTAAACAGGTCACAGCAACTGCTCTGAAGGCAAAATAACTCCAGTAGATATTACAAGTTTCTGAAGTGAAAGTGTACTGACTTAAATGACTGCACAGTCTCAGACTTCCCACTTGTCCTTGTATGCTGAAGAATACCAAGTAAAAGCCCTCCACAGCTTCAGGATGTGCTAGTTTCTGCAGTCATACAAAAGATGTGGAGTATGGAAAGCAGATAAACAAGCCTGTGCAGGGAGAGGAAAGAGGACTGTAAAACATTATATCATATGCACATGGTCACCTTCTGGGAACCTGCCTTTCATGAATCAGCGTAAGCAGGGCAACCGTGGAGAATAAGGACATCTGAACCCCTAGAATACAGGCAGAAACCTAGAAAAGTATTTTTCTGCAGGAGTGGGACACACTCCTGCACATGTGAGAATTAATTTCACATAATGACAGAATTCATTAGCTTGGAAAAGACCTCTGAGATCATCAAGCCCAACCCATGACCAACACCACCTTGTCCACTGAACCACAGCACTAAGTGCCATGCCCAGTTGTTTCTTGAACAGTTCCAGGGATCATGACCCTATCATCTCCCTGGGCAGGCCATTCCAATCTCTAACACCACTTTCACTGAAGAAATTTTTCCTCGTGTCCAACCTGAATCTCTCCTGGTCCAGCTTGAGGCCCTGTCCTGATGTCCTTAGACAGAAGGCTGACCCGAACTGGCCGCATTCTCCTTTCACGCAGTTGTAAAAAGTGATAAGGTCACCTCTGAGCCTCCTTTTCTCCGGGCTAAACACCCCCAGCTCCCTCAGCTGCTCCTCACAGGACTTGTGCCCCAGACCCGTTGCCAGCTCCACTGCCCTTCTCTGGACTCTAGACTTTAAAAGCATATGCAGAAGCGCTCCGAATTACCAAGCAGAGTAAATAATTGCTGCCTGACTGCCTAGTACAAGCTGCGCTCTAAAACCCTCCAGTGAGTGGCTTCAGGGTTTTTCTGACATTAGGGCAGCCTAATGAGAAAACGCACGTGTTTCCCGAAGCACGGAACGGGCCCTCCCTCGGCAGGGGTACCTTGCTTCCCTTCACTTAGTAGCCGCTATAATTTCTCATCAGCCGCCGTCCAGCTGCCCCGCCGGCTGCGCACAGCGGCCACCGGGTGAGGGGCCGTGCAGGACCGCAGAGTACGGCTCCTCCCGCGCCGGCCTGTAGCCACCGGGGCGGCCTCAGTGCGTACCTGCGCGGCTCTCGTGCTTGGGCACCCGGTAGTACTTGTTGCCGAACTGGTCAGTGCCCACCAGCTCCTTGGAGGGCCCCACGAGTCGCTGCCGCAGGGCGCGGAGCGCCTGCCAGGCGCGGTTCATCCCAGGATCCTGCCTGCGAGGCCGCGGCGCCGCCGCCCACGGACGCGGGGACACGGACGCGGGGACACGGACGCGGGGACACGGACCCGGAGCGCCTCGACCCGGCCGGTCTGACCGCGCCCGGCGCCGCCCGGCCCTGCCCGATCCCGCCTATGGGCGCTGGGCGTAGC
>VZRZ01001488.1:641510-687632 GCA_013398175.1 Climacteris rufus | reverse complement strand
CTTTTTGTGGGGGGGGGGGGAGGGGGAGGCGAGGGACGGGGTTTGTTTTGATTTGTTCTCTTTTACTTATTAAAATGTGTGTATCTCAATCCACAACTTTTCACGCCTTTGCTATTGGGATGCTCTCCCTCATCGCACTGCATGGGGTAGAATGAGCAAACAGCTGGTTTTGGGCCCTGAAGCTGGATCCCTATGAATCCAGCTCAGGTATGAGTTGTCTATCAGGTATTTGAATGACATGTATTATTCAGAGCCTGGTCAGTTCAGTCCATGTCCTGGAATTGTCCAGACTGGCTCTGCTGTGCATTCTTTCTACCACAGTTAATGTATTATTAATTATATTGCATTCTGTAAATATCCATAATTCAATTGAAAGTGTCCTATTATTCTTCTACTTTCATTTCTGAATGCAAATACAAATGATTCTGAGTAACTTAGGGTACTGCTATCTGGTGACTTCAGCAGATATGGATTGCCAATAACTATGTTGATGTAATTATTTACTGCTAATAATAAATTTGTTGAACTGTATATGTGATTGAGTTTTTCAGTGGATCCATTTCTAAGAAGCATAAATGGTTTGTAGTGTTAGTCCATCACGTTTAACATTAGATCTGTAAACATTGCAACTTAAACATTTCAAAAGACATTAGTACCTTTTATTCTTTAGACTGAGTATCTTAACTTGAAATATGCTACAGTTACCATATTTTGGAAAGGTAGTGTCTTGAAATGAGAACTTTGTAGTTTCTTGAAATGAGGGCTCTTCAAAATAATTGGTAGTGGTTGAATGAAAATCAAGCCAACAAAAAGCTAGTTATTCTTGAAAATATTCAGCACAAATTAAAAAAAATGTTTACACTATGTTTTTAACTTGTCATCAATACTAAGACAACTCCAAGATAATTATCAAGACTCTAACCGACTGGAATATTTTCCTTGATTTTAGGAGCCATCCTGATGTGCATAAATTCAGTGTGGAGACAGTCCAGTGGTATCCTCATGACACTGGAATGTTTACGTCCAGCTCGTTTGACAAAACCTTGAAAATATGGGATACAAATACTTTACAAGTAAGAGAGTTTCTGCACCTTGCAACCTTCTTTGTGTACATGTTATTCATTACGTATCTGAAGTTCTCCAGAGGTGAACAGGACTAAGCATCCAGAAGATGAAAACCAGCCAACTGTTAGAACTGATGCAGCAGCAGGGTGGTATGGTCCCAGCATTCATGTACACCTTGATGTGTACCTGTCCGTTTCTGAAGATCTGAATGTCTAAACTGTAGGAGAGCTTGGGACAGTTCCTCTCTGCCTTGACTATGGACAGGAATACAGTTAGTTGAATTTTTGCTGGGTAAACTTGTCCACCAAGGTCTAGTCTGCAGTTCATTCCATGGGATTATTGAGCGTAATGGCTAGTGTACAAATGTTGCCTGAAAAGGCTAGCCCAAAAACCGAGACTAGTCAGGAGTAAGGGAATAAAAGGTGGGTATTTATTTGAAAGGCCTTCAAAGGTACGTTTAGGGCAGACAAAGCCCCCCAGGGGCATCACCCAAAATGGATGACGAGTTGTGAGTTCTCCACACCTTTATAGGTTTGGTCCATTTGCATATCAGCATAAATTCACCAATTAAAACTTTGCAATTTCACCCTAGCTCCCTTAGTTCGCCCCACCCTCCCCCCCCTTTAGAAGCTTGGGCCTGGGCAGTCTAAGTGTCCTTGAAGAACAAGTCCAGAGAGGCACTGTTATGTCTATAGAGAACAGCAACTAATGAGCTATAAAGCATACATGCCAGGCAATACAGATTTTGAAAAATATAAGGGTTAAAACCTAAGGCAACACAGCAGGGTGAGTTATTTTTAATAACCAGTGCCTAAATGCTGCTTATGAAGGACTGGTGGTCTTGGCATTCAGAATCCAGGGCCAGAATTCTGCTGTTGTAATCAGTATAGACACCATTGGTACAAATCAGTGGAGAATGAGAGAAACCATTAAGAAAATGCTAACCAGTATAACTGGCATTATTCAGGTAAACAGATTATATAGGAAATTGTGTTGCTTTGACTCACTAATCCTCACATCTCTTGTTGAACTGTGAATTCATGATTGCAGTTTGTCCTCTTCCCTGTGAATGTATTGAAGAATTTACATTAATACTCTTTGGTTCTTGTTTAATGCATAGTGAAAGAATTAAAAGAAAAAAAAAGATTTTTGTCATCCTAGGGATATAACAGAAAACAATTTTTTTTTTTTTTTTGGTGAGATTTGAAGCTATGTTTGCAGTTGCTATATCTTCTCATAAACCATTAAGTTTCCAGATAGTTCTGGTAGCATCCCTTAAAAAACACAGTCTGCATATGAAGGTTAATGAATGATTCTGCCACCAAATTATGTTTTTGAAAGTACAGACAGCTCAGAGTTTTTTCATATACAATGTTTTACAATTAGACAACAAAAACAGTTTACCTGGAAGCAATTATACTTATTAAAGTAAATCTTGAAGTTTATTAAAGTAAAGATCTTTCATTAATTTAAAATACCCATAAGGAAGTTAATAGTTTTATATAGTAATGTTTTATTTTTAGGAATTGAAAATAGTGTGTGATATTGGTGAATGACAATGGGCTTTAAACAGTCTTAAGTGCCTCCTTCCTGTTGCCTCTATCTTCATGTTACAACCTTTCTGTTTTCTTGCTGGCTTCATTAATTTTTGATAACTGTAATGATTTCCATTCGTGCTTCTCATTAGTCAGTTTTCTTGGTCTTTCTTTTGGGTCATCTCTGAGCTCTGGTGTTGTCGTACTGTTGCAAACAGACTTACTTTGTGATGTTTGCATGATCTGGCTTCTAACCAGGAGGGTTTATTATTACTGTGTAAATAGTAATAGTTGTATTAGTCTTATTTGTATCTGTTACTTGAAAAACAATGGTGAGCATTTACATTCTCCTAGCATACTTGCATTGTGATTAATTTAATCTTTTTATTATCAGCCTGCAGACATATTTCACTTTGAGGGAACAGTCTATAGCCATCACATGTCTCCAATTGCTACAAAGCATTGTTTAATAGCAGGTATGTATCTGTTTTTATGAAATGTCTTACATATTTTGGGTTTATAGTAAAAAGCAAGTAATATTCAGTTGGGTTTTTTTCCCTGCTCTGTCTTATTTTTACATGAATTGAGTCTTCATAAGACATAAGCTCATTGGTGAAGTAAAGTACTGTCCATTAGTTGGATTATGTCAGTGAGAGTATCATATTTGTCCTTCTGAAATAACACTTCAATCAATTCTCCTTACTGATAAAAATTCTTAGCTATAATTAGATTCTTCCATTACATAGGTTAGCATTTAAAGGTTATTAGATCCAAATATAGTAAATTGTGTAAATAGATGTGTGTGTATTGCTTACATGTGCACAGTTTAACTATGTTTAGCAAGAAAAATATTTGAGGAGGTATTTTTAAGTTTCTTAAATACTGTCCTGTTTACCTCCAGTTTCTAAATTTTGGTTGTTACATGGTAAATTTACTAATTTTTGGACTAAAAATATAAATCTATTGATAGAATGCATTGCTCTGACTGAATGAACAGTTATGCAGCTAGCACTTTCTTCTATATTTTTGTCATTGCAAAGATATTTTTGTTGTTGTTCTCTCTAATGCTGGGTGGTTTTTTATCTGTCTTTGTTTCTCTTGTTGCAGTTGGTACCAAAAGCCCCAAAGTACAGCTCTGTGACTTGAAGTCTGGATCCAGTTCTCACATTCTGCAGGGTACTTTTAGTCTGAAACATAAATGTTAAACAATAACTACTTTGAGTAAAAACAAGTCCTGTAAAGAAACACTGTATACAATGTGTTCTTTGTCATTAACATGACTAATTTATTTATAGTTTTGAAAATTATACAGTAGCAAAAGTTCTTCTGCGTGTTATTCTACTGCTAGTGAATTGGAGAATACAACATTACTCAATGACCAGTTATTACAGATTTATGGACATTTTCAGGATCTGATCAATAGTGACTATGGCTTATTACATGGTTAAGTGTAGTCATTGGTTCATTGGTTTGGGGGATTATGGAGTGCCATTAAAAAAAAGAAAAAAGCTGGATAACAGCAGAGGTCCCCCCCCGCCCCTCTAAAAAGAAACCGCCCAACAAAACAAAAAAAAGTTCACTGTTTTTAATGAAATAGCCTGTGGAGGTGTTTGAATGGATTTGTTTAGAAGTTTCTGATTTCTCTAGAACAAGCAAGATACTATTTTCTATAAAAGTATGGTATCTAATCCTTTACATTTTCCTAATTCAGTTAAATATAAGGTTTTATTATTCCATAAACCATTACTTTTGGCAGTTAATGAGAATTTGCCTTTAGTGTTTCTCTTCTAATTTATGCCCTTTGGAGAATGAGTATGTATACACATGCCCAAGAGACGGCAATTATAAGGCAAATATTCGTGCTTCAAATGAGCTGGGTAAAAGACAGATCTGATCTAGAAACTGTTGAGAAATGTTAGGTCAGACACAGCAATGTGCAAATGCAGCTTTATATCTTCACTGGACAGCTAAGTCTAAAAGGAGCCTAGGTTATTTTTTTGTTTTGCAGAGCTTATCCATTAAACTCTTATGAACTGAATTGGCTACAACAGGCATCTCATGTTCTGTTTCTAGAACTGAGAGCATCAGAGAGGGCAATGACTAAAACAGGTCTCTAAAGATCACTTTTGATTTCATCGGGGCTTCTTAATTTTAGCACAAGAGTTGGTGCTTTCCAGGCACAAGCTCTGTGTCTTTGTACACAGCCTGTAACAACCTGTTAGTTCAAGTGCAATATTGGAGGATTAAGTGGAAGGACTATATGTCCTCCACTTAGCATAATCTAATAATTCTTTGCAAAATTGAAGCAACCTGTAGTATCTTGACAATCAGTATGAATGTTTTCACATAGCCTAACTCTAGCAGCTGAAATGGAGTTAAATGTATGGCTATAGTTTAATTGTTGGATCTAAATAAATGTGTCTGCCCTGAGCCTTCTGAGTGTATCCTATAGAACTTGTACTATGGAGGTTTTTTCTGTTATCTTGGTCATCACAGCCCTTTGACTAATTGAAAAGCACCTAGTAGAAGATGCACCAGGAACAATGTGGTTCAAAGAGCTGTAAACTGCATTAGGAAGAATATATTTGTATGATTTAGTGTACTTTTCAACAATGTGTTTCTGTTACTACATGAAGCATGATTACAGTCTTTCCATTTAGGGTATCCTACACTTCCTGTTGTCTGTATTTATTTAGCATTACTTTCCAAGTTTTAGAGAGTGTGTGTGTATAAAAATGTGTATATGTACTGTAAAGGATCTTTTCATTGAGTGCAACTATTAACCCAACACTGCCAAGTCCACCACTAAATTATGTCCCTAAGTGCCACATTTACACACCTTTTACATATCCCCATGGGTAATGACTGAACTACTGCCCTGGGCAGCCTGTTCCTGCTGGAATTTTATTGGGAAAAAGTAGGAATTTTTCCTAATAGCCAATCAAAACTTCCGTTGGTGCAACTTGAGGCCACTTACTCTCCTGTTGCATGTTACTTGGGAGACTGACCCCCACCTGGCTACAACCTCCTTTCAGGCCGTTGTAGAAGCAATAATGTCTCCCCTGAACCTCCTTTTCTCCCAGGTCCTTCAGCTGGTCTTCACAGGACTTGTGCTCCAGACACTTCACCAGCTCCATTGATATCTTAATAGTTAGAGGTGGAAATACTGCAAATTCAGGGCAAGAGTTTTTCAGGATAAGATCAGTAAAGTTTGAATTATAAATATATAGAGTAAATATTGTTTATATTGAACATTATTAAAGATTTTGAAGAAAAATAAATTGAAAGTCCCATCTGTGTATGAGAACACATAAAAGCTTATTGTCTGTGTCTGTGCTGTAATGTGTTTTGCATAGGTAAAACCATCTCTTTTATCAAAAGTTATACATCTCATACTTCATGTGTCACTTTCAACTCACTGCAATCCCACTGGAGCAAGAAGAAAGAGAAATTACTTCTGTCTCAAAATAATACAGTTTCACAAAATTCAGATGCATGTACCATTCAAATTATTACTCTGGCTTGGTGTATCCTATACAACTAAATAATTGCTCTTACTTTTATATTTTTACATAAAATGAAAAAATTTTATGTAAAATCCGTGAGGAGGGGTGTATAAGCTTGTTCATGTGATTTTTAGGTCACAGGCAAGAAGTATTGGCAGTGTCTTGGTCCCCACGTCACGAATATATTTTGGCAACAGGAAGGTAGGGATGTTGCTGAATTGTTAAATGCACTGGAATATTTGTCAGTAAATTTTTAATGTATTTTTTATGCACTCTTTTTACAATTCAAATGCACTTTTAGAATTCATCTTTTTCATTGACTTTTACCTGTTCACAGTTGTAGCTCTTCCCTAGAAAAACAAAACCTGAAGAGCTGTACATGTCATGCTTGTTTTTTAGCGAGTTTCTGCAGAGTTTTAAACACTAATTGTAATTACAGGTATAGGAAGCTGATAAAATATTAAGGAGATACTTCTTGCTGTTTATTAGTGTGTGCATTGTTAGTCTGTTTTATAGTAAAGTAAAACATGTAGAGCTCAAATTGCCGTCCTGGTAATTACGCACATATATGTCAAAGAGAGTAAGTCAGGTAGCTTAGCTGATAGGTAGTAACTTTCCAAGCTGCAGTAATTCAGGGAATATGGATTGTATGTTGATATTCCTGGGCCTTTTTATTCTTTGTCCAAACACTTCTAATGCAAAAAATTATCTTGGCTGACCTATAACTTTTGTATATGATTTTGATTATAATGTGACATTTTTCTTCTCACTTTTTTAGTTGCCATGTTTTTTTCTCTTGAATTACAGAAAGGAATGGCTGTTTTATAAGTTTAGAATGAAATTTGATATCAGATTTGCAAACTTTGGTTTCTGAAGCCAGGCATCTGAAAGGCTCAGCAAAGTTGGAAAATATTTTAACAGTGTGTTGTGTAGGGGTTTTTTGGTTTGTTTGTTTGGAGTTTTGGTGGTGGTGGTTTTTTTTTTTAGCAGATGAATAATTGTTTGCTTGTAGACAACCTCTGTACCAGTCATACAGTAGATCTGTGATAGCAAAAGCCCGAGTTCTCAGACAACCATTACAGGCAATGCTGGTGTCTGTAGCTACAGTTTAATCACCAATAAAATTAGCAAATTTATTCCTAGTCTGTGTATGTATGCAAGGGTGTGACATTGTAATCAGAAGTAAGTGTATTGTATTACGATGAAAATTCACTCTTAGGTCCTGATAGTGTACCAGCTATACTTATTAATGCACGTAAATGAATGCCTGAAATCTGTCTTAAAATTTTTTTACTGGAATTCTGTTGACTTGAATGTGCCCACATGATGAGTGGTTCAGAATAGTTGCTGAACCAAGGTGAGTGCCAGGTGGGTTGGCGAAAGACATTTATTGAACCATGGTGCAGTCTATTTCCCTAATTTATGCAAATCTGTTTTTGTTAGTGCTGATGGTAGAGTAAAATTATGGGATGTGAGGAGAGCTTCTGGATGTCTAAGTACACTTGATCAGCACAATGGGGAAAAGTCCAAAGCATCTTCTGAGGCAGGTAATACAGAACATAACTTTTGGTAATCCATATGTAACTAACATTATTCCTGTATTTCATAAATGTTTTGAATACTAAGACCAGCATAATCCATTTGTTAATTACTACATAACAGAGGCCATTCAGCTTTAGTCAGTTACTTCTGTTATAGAGACAGTGTTTGTTGTTTGGAATCTTATTTAGTGGGATCTTCTTAATAACAGCAGTGTATCTGTTCTAAATGGCTTTCCTTTAAAAAGGAAAATTTTCTTATCTTTTGTGAGTGGAAGAATTAATTATTGCTGTAGATTAGGTTTTATATAAACATAAATTTGATTTAAATTCGAGAAATTACTGAGAGAAAAATGGTCTAAAGAAAGCTAATACTTAGTCAAAAAAAGAAAAAAAATTTGTTTAATGAAAACCAAAATTCTATGTAATTGAAAGATAACTAGTGCCATTTTATACATTCCCTTGAATAACATGTTGACTTGGTCAATCACAGCATCTTTCTTTTCGACTTTATTTTTGTCTTACAGGTTCAAGATGATTTTTTGGTAATCTAGTATCAATCATATAGACTAGGATATTCAAGTTATTGAAATATGTATGACCTAAACCAATAGCAGATAATAATTATTTTTTAATTAAATCTCTAAAAAGCAGGTCTCACTTTACCTAAAAGGTATGTCTAAATTAGGTACTGCAGTAAAATGCAGAGAGACCTTATCCTGACTGCTCCAGGGCTGACCAAAGGCTGCAGCATTTTGTTGAGGGCATTGTCCAAATGCCTCTTGAAGTCTGTCAGGCTGGAGCATCAACCACTAGATGATAGATTGAACAGAACTGGCCCTTTAATTGCATCCAGAGGAGCACTGCTGGTGGCTGTTAGATGGCAGATGCTTTTATAAACAAAACATTAAATCATTAATTTACTGAATGTTACCATTTAAGCAGCACTTCCAGTGCTCTACATCGAAGTAAAAATGCATATGAAGTGTTAATTCTTCTCTAGAAACCTGACCCAACTCTTCTTCCCAACAGCAAACACTGCTCACAATGGGAGAGTTAATGGTTTATGCTATACAAGTGATGGACTTCATCTGTTAACCATTGGTACAGATGATCGGATGCGACTCTGGAACAGCTCCACCGGAGAAAACACCTTAGTAAGTTTTCAAGGAACTTCAGTTACGTTTTTACTTGCACTTAAGAAATTTATGATTTCTGCAATTGTCAATAGAACTTTGAGTTCATTCTCATAAAGGAGGGAGCTGCTCAATCTCATGACTAGAGTATTTGGTGAAATTTTTTTTCTTCCAGATTTCTTTTCTTCTGCTTATTATAAAGAAAAAGAATATAAAGAAGTGTGGATCTACTTAAAGATTGAATGGTAATTCTAAGTTCATTAACTGGGGAGCATAGCTATGAACACTGCATACAGTAATGAAAACCTTAATATGCAGTGGCTGTTGATAGAAAGTTTTGGGGTTTTCTTAATTATCAGTTGCCCGTGTACTATCTGTAGAGCAGTTTGCTTTACCTGAGAGTTTCACTGTCTGGCTGTCTTGCAACTTTCTTTCTGTTTTTCTGGATTTTTTTCCTGTGGAGTTGCATAGCAGTGTTAAAAATACATATTCATCCATGCCTCCAGATTTGTACTGTAATCAAACAGCAGCAGGGATGGCGTGGGTGGGAAATGTGTTAAACCTCTACTGCTACTCCCGTCCTTTCTTTGGCTTGTTTTCTTTTGTGCTGAAATTTCTTATTTTAATTTTCTGTTCAGTACACAAAATTGTTTTCTGTGTTTATTTTGAAAGAAGAACAGTCAGTGTCCATGGAATTTTAGTCAGCTGTAATTATGGTCTGTCATTGCTATCAGTAAAGGAAGAAATTTAATTTTACCAGAGAAATCTTTTAATTGTGCTGCTTAGTTTGAGAACACAGCAAAAATAATTCCCTATGGATATGTAAATGAAAAGACTTGTCTCCGTGCTACCCATATTTGCTAGCTTGTTCTCAGCACCTCCTAAATGTTTCTGTCTTCAAATCACCATTACCAAAGTGGATAATACAGTTTGTTCACTCTCCTGTCACCAGCTGGATCACTGTTTTTTTGTTTTCTGTGCCCATTAGTTAATTAACTTGCTTCATTTTACAATTTTCTAAGTCGGTGTGGAATAGCTGGATCCTGCCTTGCTTTTTTAAGTCCAGGGTTGTATTGTCCCAAAGAGTACTGTATTTTCACACACTGCCCAGTGATATTGCTTAAAATAATTTTAAGGCACCAGCAAACAAATAAATGCTTGTATAAGTAATACAAGTTCACACCATAGTCCTTTTATTTCCCCAGCTAGCCAGTCCTTTTGATCTACATATATTTTTTCTATATATTTTAAAAGATACAGAAATTAAGCCATGCATATGATTTTTTTTTAACAGTGGGACAAATTTTCCAACAGTGGGTTGTTTCTATTAGTAAGAGAAATCAATGTTTATCACAAAAAGAAATAGGAAGTCCTGATTCACTGAGTGAGAAAGAATGAAAAAGAAAAAAAACCCCAGGTTTTCTGTTTGTGTGCTCAAAGACAAAGCCGCTTTTAAACATTTTCCTTCAGTTCTTGTTTTGGCAGCATCCTTTCTTTTCTGTTACTCCTCTTCTAAGAAGGAATATTTACACTGAATATATCCATTTAATATACTTTCCTCAGCTTTCACGCCTCCCTTTCTTTTACATGCCTTTGTTCTGAACAGTGTTGATGCTTGGGAGTTGTTGGTGCTGCAGCTCATATGCTGTGTAAAGGAGCTTAATTGCTCTTCATCAGTGAAGTAAAATGCCTCTAAAATGCTATCATTAGCAAGACTTAACACAGCCACTATTTACAAACACTGTCTTTACAAAATGAGCAGTGCTATCCACAAACGATATAAGCACCACATCTCATGAAAATATCTTCTCAATATGTAAAAATATCAACCTCAAATACCTCGCTGAAGTGCCTTTATGGCATTGCATGTAACATGGGAAATGGGAAGATTTGGAGACTAGTGTGCAGCTGCAAGGCTTTGATCTCACTGTAATTACAGAGACATGCTGGGGTAGCTCACATGACTGGAATCTTGTCATGAATGGCTGCATGCTTTTTAGAAAAGACAAGCCAGGCAGGCAGAGTGGGAGAGTTGCCCTTTACGTAGGAGAACACCTGGAATGTATGAAGCTCTGTCTCAAAAAGGATGATGAGTGAGTTGGGAGTTCATGGGTGAGGCTTAAAGGGCTGACAAACTAGGCTGACAGTGCTGTGAATGTTTGCTACAGTCTGTCTGATCAGGAGAAAGAAAAGAATGAGGTCTTATACAGACAGCTTGAAGCAGCGTCGAAGTCACAGGTGTAGGTTTACATGAGGGGCTTCAACCACCCGGAGATCTGCTGAAGGAACAACACAGCAAGACACACACGGTCCAGGATGCTGTTGGAAAATACTGATAGTAACTTTCTGATGCAGATGGTGGAGGAGTCATCTAAGAAAGGCATGCTATTGGACCTTACAGTAATAAACAAGGTCTTGTAGGAGATGTGACGATTGCGTGCAGCCTTGGCTACAGTGACCATAAGATTGTGGAATTCAGTATCCTGTGAGGAGGAGGCTGGGCAATGGGTAAGATCACAACCCTGGACTTCAGAAGAGCTAACTTTGGCCTCTTAGGGGTTTTCTTAGAAGAATCCCGTGAAAATGTGCCCTAGAGAGAAGAGGTGTCAAAGGGAGCTGGTCATTGTTCAAGGATCATTCCCTCCAGGCTCAAGAACAGTATATCCCCATGGGCAAGAAAGTGAGCAAAAGGAGCAGGGGGTCCATGTGGATGAACAAGGAAGTCCTGTCAAAACTCAGTCATAAGCAGGAGATACATGAGATGGAAGCAGGGAAAGGCAATCTGGGGTGAATATAGGGGATGTTGTCATAGTGTGCAGAAATGCATTGAAGAAGGCCAAGACCTATTTAGAATTAAACCCAGCAAGATTGTTAAGGATAACAAGAAGGTCTTCTTTAAATAAATCAATATCTTGGCCCACTACGAAATGGAACATTCAAACCTCTCAACAGAAATTTCAGAGAAGGCTGAGATACGGAACACCTTTGCTTCAGTCTTCTCTGCCAAGGCCAGCCCTTGGGAATTCCTGACCCAGGAGATCTGGGAGAAAGTCTGGAGAAGGGAAGACTTTCCCTTGGTTGAGAAGGATTGGATTGAAGACCAGTTAGTCAGACTTGGCATCCACAGGTTCATGGGTCCTGATGGAGTGCACCCACAACTGTTGAGGGAAGTGGTGAACATCACTGCTAGACCACTCTCAAAAGGACTGGAGATCATTTGCTAGACCTCTCTTTGGAAGAAAGCAAGTGTCACCCCCGGCTTAAAAAAAACTACAGACCAATCACCTTACTTCAATCCATGGAAAGGTGATTGAACAGCTCATCCTGGCAGTCATTTCTAAGCAAGCGGAACACAAGAAAGTGGTCAGGAATAGTCAGGATGGATTCACCAAAAGGAAGTCATGCTTGACTAACCTGATTGCCTGCTATGATGGGACAACTGATGGGATACACAAGGGGAGAACAGCAGATACTGTCTACCTAGACTTAAGCAAGGCTTTTGACACTGTCTCCCATGGTGCCCTCATAGGCAAGCTTGGGAAGTGCAGGCTGGATGAGAGGATACTGAAGTGGATTGAGAACTGGCTGAATGACAGGGTTGTGATCAGTGCCACAGGGTCTAGTTGGAGGCCTGTCACTGATGGTGCTCCCCAGGGTTCAATACTGGGCCCGGTGTTCAACTTACTCATCCATGACTTGGATGAAGGGACAGATGCCTCCTCAGCAAGTGTGCCGAGGACACAAAGCTGGGAGGAGTCACTGATACTCCAGAGTGCTGTGCAGCCCTTCAAGGGGATCTCAAAAGGCTGGAGAGATGAGCAGAGGAGAATCATCTGAAGTTCAGCAAAGGCAAATGCAAGGTCCTGCATCTGAGGAAGAACTGGAGGCTGGAGCTGACCTGCTCCGGAGGCTGGAGCTGACCTGCTGGGGAGCAGCTCTGTGGAGAGGGACCTGAATCGTGGACAGCAAGCTGTCTGTGAGCCAGCAGTGTCCTGGTGGCCAAGAAGGCCGATGGTATCCTGGGGTTCGGTAGGAAGAGCATTGCCAGAAGTTGAGGGAGGTGATCCTGCATCTGTACTCAGCCTTGGTGAGACCTCACCTGGAGTGCTGTGTCCTGTTCTGGGCTTCTCAGGACAAGAGAGACATGGAGCTCCTGGAGCAGGTCCAGCAGAGGGCTGTGAAGCAGATTTGGGGACTAGAGCATCTCTCTTAAGAGGAAAGGCTGAGAGAGAGTTGGGCCTGTTCCTGTTGGACCTCATCAACATATACAGGTGTCAGAAGGGAGCGTGTCAAGAGGATGGAGCCAAGCTCTTCTCGGTGGCGGCAACCAGTAGGGTGAGAGGCAGCAGGTAGAAACTGACGCACAGGAAAATTCCATGTGATCATGAGGAAGAACTTTGCTGTGTGGATGACTGCACTGGAACAGATTGAGCAGAGAGGCTGTGGAGTCTCCTTCCTCAGAGATATTCAAGAAGCATCTGGACACATGCTTGAGCCGTGTGGTCTGGGGCACCCTGCTTGCGCAGGGAGGTTGTACTGGGTTGACCTCCAGTGGTCCCTTTCAGCCTTACCCATTCTGCGAGTCTGTGAACCTACTTGTATGCTAATTAAACTCTCTTTGTATACATTTATATGATGATTAAGAGAGATTTTCGTAGGATTCCTTTTTATTCTACTTTTCTTCCATAATTGCACTTTGCTATGAAATAGCTTACTTTAAAGCAGAGCAACAAGTAGCCTTTCTTGCCTGGCTCATGGTAGCTGATGATATATTTGCCTCAAACTTAGGACTCAGGCAATTGATGTAGTATGGATCAAGAACCTGACCAAGACATTGTATGAGAATATTTATCTGATAAAGTTTACAAATTTCTCAACTTATTGTCAAAAGATTTCACAGTTAAGATTTTTTTTTCCTTAATTATATGCCTTGAGTTTTAGGTAGGGAGATTTAAGATTAGCCCAGAGAGCTTTGCTAACATTGTACACATAGGTGAATTCTGGTTTTCAGCAAAAGTTAAGAGCCTAGGTTGTAAAATAATAATGTTTAAAACATTTTTAATATATATAATTCCATGTAGTATTAATGAATTAAAATTGATAATACTTCTATTAGAAAAAATACTTATTTAAAATCACAAGGTAATGTGTGAATTTGAGGTGTTCATAGTGGACTTCTCCCTCTTCATGAAAACAAAAGACAGAATTATAATGCTTTGTTTCAATTAAGTTTGTTTAGAGGAAGGTTATACTGTTTCCATTAATATATTTCTCTATCTCCTCATAAATAGGCTTTTGTTGTCTGATAGGACCTAATTAGACTGATATAACCAACTGGAATATTTTCAAGCATGTTTGGAAGCTTCACTTTGAATCTTTTTTGAGATTTTTTTCTGTGTAGGACTTATCAAAAGCTTGAAACTTCATTAAACTGTAGCTTGAAACATTAGTACAGGTGCTAATCAACTGCTCTTATACTACTTTTTTTTGCAAGGCTTCCCTCATACCTCACTAATAAGGTCTTAGGAATTTCTTATATCACAGCTGCCGTGGGACAAAATGGTCTAGTATTGTTTCATTTAACTTGTAAATTGTTTCCTTGTCTTATACCTTTTGTTATTAATGTTGTTGCTTGCCGCGGGTAGAAAGCGTGAGTAACTTGGAGTCTCTTGCATCGGTCCTATTTGCCTAGACAACGCGACTCAGGCCTTATCTAGTCTCCGATCAGAGGCGAGCTGAGCATCAGAACTCCCGCAGATTTAGGCTTAGCTCACGCACAGCGGTTTAATTTATGCAGGGAAGTGAAGAGACGAGAAAGGGTTCTTTTCCGCTTATCGCAAGCAGATTTTATTACTGGAACATGGTGCAGAGAAGACGGCCAAAATGGAGCTCAGGACGTGTTATAAAACGGAGGCGAGGGGAGGGCAGTCGGGAGAGCCAATCACTGGGGAGGACCACAATGATTGACAGTGGCTCCGACCAGTGAGCCGGCTGTCTGCACCCGGCATGGGAACCAATGAGCTGTTCCCCTGGGCGGGGACAGCCCCTGACACCCTGGGGCTGCACCACCCCAGCTGCTGCGCGGGGGCGGTGAAAGGACCAACACCGCGCGGGGTGGGGGGAAGGAACTGAGGGTCCCGGCCCGGTGGGGCTGGGCCGGGTCGCAAGCCACGCCCAGAGGCACCACAACAGTTGCTGTTACTGTTTGATTTTTCAATAGCTGTTTCCAGTAAATTGTTCTTATCTTAAGCCGTGATCTCTGCCTTTTGTGCTTTCAATCTGAGACAGAGGAGTGAGTGGTTTTAGCAGGACTACTGAATTAGAAAATACTATTCCTAAACCACAATGGGTGGTAATTCCTGAACCATGCCTAATGTCAGTGGGGGTTTAAGTGCTTGATGCAGAGCTGGCATGCAACAGCCTGTGCAAATTCTACTTCTTAGTGTGGAACTGCTAATTTTTAGGCATTTCTTTCTTTCCGTTTCTTAAAATTGATACTGAGAAGAGTGAACTTTAATGAACTTCAATGAATAATTAAAAATTATTCTCTTGATAGACATCTGTAGTTTGAAATATAAAGAGATACATTAATGTAACTCAAAATTCATTTTACTGAATATTAAACATGAAGTAAAATTGACCTTTTCATATAATTTCCTGTGGTTCTACTTCATAGCTTACTATGTAATCTTCCATTTTGCAGGTGAACTATGGGAAAGTCTGTAATGAAAGTAGGAAAGGACTCAAAGTTGCCATCTCTAGTGGCTGTAATCCAGAGTTTGCCTTTGTACCGTATGGAAGTACCATTGCTGTTTATACGATTTTCACAGGAGAACTGATAACTATGCTTAGAGGGCATTATAGTACTGTCAACTGCTGTGTATTTCAACCTCATTTTCAGGTAAGTAAAATAAAAGCAGTATTCCAGACAAACAGGAATATATATGCAGATGGAAATACCGTTTACACTATAAAAACATTAACTTTTCAAGGGTATGCTTTAACCAAAGATCATAAGAGAGAGTGGCTTACATGTCATGCAAGAAAAGTTTAGTCAAGTTTTTGGGACATTCTTTTCTGGATTAGGTTCCTTCCACTGCTTACTTTGTCTCATGTATGCAAGTCCTCATTACTGTTAGTAATTTTTTGGCTTTTATGCGCTTCAATAAATCATATGCAAAAAGGCTTTTGCCTGTTTTTTGTAAAACTGAAGAGGAGGCACTTGTGTTTCTCAGAGATACCTAAGACTAATCACAGTGAGAAAGAATGCAAAATGCATTAGTATTTGTATTGAATCCTCTCAAGTAATTTGCTAAGATGATCCTGCTCAAATACCTATAGTTATGCTTTGGAAAAAGTGTTGAGAACATGGTGCAATTCTTAAATTAATTTGCAAACATTTCTACTGAGAAATAGCATAGATTTACAGGGACTCATGGTGCTGACAGCTTTTATTTTTTTCTTTTTCTCTGCCTTTTAAAATTTTCCTCTCCCCCTCTGGTATATTTCTCTCTTGTAATAAAAGACTTAAAGATAACAAAGTTAAATTTTTTGTGAGATACTTTAGAACAGATTGTTCATATGGTGTGTATTGTGGCAAGAGCAGAATGGATGATGGTATGGATTTTCAGGCCATTACATACTTGCCTTCATGTGTTAAGGATTGTACTTCATGTTCCAGCTCCTACTTCTTGCCTTTTGTTTCTGAGTATTAGGCAGAAATATTTAAGGCAGGAGGGGCACATAGATACCTTTTCATGACCTCTCATACAGTGCTTCATAGAAGTGCCTCTCATAGCTTCTGCTTTACATCCATTAGCTTTGACTGAATGTTGCTGTATCACTGAGGTGGACTTCACTGAAATTTAGGGACACATTATGGACACACAATAGACCTCAAGCTAATAAACCTTGCTAAACCTGGAAGCCAGTTCTGATATGAATAGGCAGTGAGATACTACATCACCTGAAATGTGGAATATTCATATTGTAGCTAAAACACATCTTTTCCAGAATGTTCTTGAAAAGCTCTTTGTCTTTTTAAGAACAGTTTCCCAATGAAAGTTCTAGTGTGTTTATATAAAGTCATCTTTGGTGTGCTTTTTGATTAACTGAAAAGGTGAGGCTAATTACCCCTCACTGTAAAACATGTTTTACTTGTTTTAGATGTGCTGTCTCTACCTTGGCTTTTAAGAATCCCAGTAAAGGATCACGTGCATGTACATGAGCACAACGGGTGAATCAGCCACTATGTATATAGGTTTATGATGTCAATGGCTTCATTTTTTTATCTTTTGTGATTCCTGATTCTCTTTCAAAATCACCCTTTTTCAGAGTTTGGTCTCTGTTCCGGAAGTGCCACTAGATTTTCTTTTTCTGTAAATGCTCTGCTTTCAGTTGTATGAAGTAGTTAATCTGATGAAACAGCATTGCTGTAGTCAGGGTGTCAACACCAAATGCAGTGGTACTGTTTTTTTGACTGTGTTCACACATGTACTTCCAAATATCTTATCCTGTCCTGAGATAACTAAGTACATTCGTCTGTCATCATGTAATTGCTATGGAAATTACAATTTTGTAGGTAAAATTCCTTTCCTGAGAACATAGTTGTTTGTAAAATTTATAGTCACCTGTTTTATTTTACTTTCTCAAGCATTATTAAATCAACATGTTGCAATGTTATTCATAGTTGTACATTTCTATTTTGTTACCAGTTATGAGTTCAATCAATTTTGCTTGACAAAACCTGCTCTGTTGCAAACTGTGTTGACCGATGTTTATATTCCTGTATTTTAACTCTACAGTAACTGAATGATTTAATAACCTTTTCCGTTGTCATGTTTAGGAGAAATGTCAGTTCATTTGTGT
Organism: Climacteris rufus; assembly: GCA_013398175.1. Taxonomy (NCBI): domain Eukaryota; kingdom Metazoa; phylum Chordata; class Aves; order Passeriformes; family Climacteridae; genus Climacteris; species Climacteris rufus. The sequence goes on along the minus strand of VZRZ01001488.1, from coordinate 669,984 downwards.
CTATATCAGTCTGCTTGCATTTTTTTTTCCTGAATGGTATATTAGCTTGCTTTCAACTTTTGATTTTGTAGATACATATCAAAGCATAATTAACTTAAGCAGGTTGGAAGTTTTCCTTGGTAATTCTTCTAAGTCTCTCTGATGTAAGCTGTGTATCCACCGGTGAAATGTGTGGCAGATGGCTTTGTAACCTTTTTGCTACTTATTAGCACTTAATTTGACATTAAGTCACTATGTGTATAGGAAACAAGGTGTATATCCTTTCTGCATAGTTTTGACCATTTCCTTCTAGTATTCTGTTGTTGTTAAGACTGTTCTTCATATTAACAGTCTTCTAAACTTTTTCTGCTGTCTTGAACCCTGCTGACTGATTTGTGTCCTACCCATCCTCAAATCTGGTCCTCAGATTTTTCTATTTTTAACTGTGTTCAAAATTTCTTAGTGATATTGGTTGCTGTTGGTCCCTCATGTTCTTTCTGTTTGTTAACTGTATTTTAATTGCTGTCTTTGTTTCACATCATAACTGGAATAGGCTCTAAGAAGAAACTTAAACTTTGCACCAGTTATGTATTTGAGGTGAGAAGTGTCTTCTGTTTGCTTGGAACCATGTAATCAAATGTGATCACTGATAACCAAGCAGCTAGCTATTTGCAATCCAATGATACTAGTCTTTATCTGTTCTTACCCAAATTAATTAGCGTGTTTCTGTGGAATACCTTTTATGTTAGAGATATGGTATAGAGGTGTCTCCACAGAATGGCGTGAGCTTTAGTTAATGGATGTATATATGCCTTTTCTGATCCTAGGAACAGAGCCATAAAATCCACTATATATTGTTTGCCTAAACTGTTCTTATGTAAGTATCTCTGTAAAGTTAATAAGATGTTAGTCCGCTTGAGTAATAAGAACTGCAGAATTTGGCCCTTTAATAAGAGACATTAATTTAATAGGAGGTCAGTAATTTCAAGGGTGGTGTGGAAGAGAAAATCTTCATTGTGCAATATATGATGTTTACAGTTGGATCTAATACACTAGATACCATTGTGCCATTTTATCAGCTTAGACTGATTTAAGTAAACAAACAAGACTTATGTTGCCCTTTCTGAAAAATAAATTGTGTAAAACATCATGCATGAATAATATGTCATAGAATATTAGGTATGCAACAGAAAGCAATATTGCTTTAAATTATAGCTGCTTATACTGTGTAAGAAATACTAGTGAGATCTGCAAAGGTATTTGGCAAATCCAGTAGCAGGCTATTAAGTAAAGTTAACGGGAAGTTAAATCAGTTTTATTTGCATCTTTCAATGTGTCGTACCATAAACATATATAGAGCATGTTTGTAGTGCAATATATGTGTCTGTCTTGTATTGTACCATAATTATACACAGAGGTCACTATGCTCTTCTTTTGACTGATTTAAGGTATGAGTCACCAGTTTAGGTTGTAATAATTAAGTTTAAGTATTGCTTAATGCAGTGGATATTAACTGAAGATCTTGCCATACCAGATCAGAAAGTGAGATGAGTGGTGAGAAGGATTAAATGGAAGTATGCTGATGTCACTATGACATTGCTCACAAGAAGTTATTTTTGCATCTTTTAAAGTTCTTAGTAATATTCTGTATTCTATCAAAGACAGAAGGCCCAAGTAGGGTTCTGCTGACAGAATAAAGTAGAATTTAACCTATACCTTGGTGTAACATATCTTCTTTTGAGCAAGGTAAGTAGGATGCTTATCTCACTTAAAATTGTAAACTCTAATCTTGAATGTGTTTTAGGCATGAACAATTTCATGCATAGGACCAGTGTTCATAAAGCATACCACCTCACTTGAATAGGATTACCCACATAAATGAGTGTTTATAGGAATTAGACATTAAGTATCTTCACCAAATGTCAGCATAATCCATGAAGTTCTAGAATTATATATAAATTATATAGGAGACTTTCTCTAAGACAGACCTGTGATAATGTATTGAACTTAGATTGAATTATTAGTATTAGTAATATGCACATATGCAGAGAGTTGCTAGTTTAAGTGTAAAAGCCAGCATGCTTAAAGCAAGGCTTTCATACTGTCAGCCTGAATACCACAAAAAAAACTTCATATGTTTAATTCAGGGAGTTTCAATGCATGACAGTACTCAAATGTTCACATATAATAGGCAGGAGTATAATTTATGATTGAAGGCATATGAGACTGTTTCTATACGTGTTCATTTACGTAACACTTTGGAAAATGCAAGTGTTATTGGTGCAAAATTTACTGCAAAGATGGTGGGGTATTTCTCGTCAGCAAAATTTCCTCATCTTAAAGTGACAGAGAAGTCTCTATTTCCTTTAATACAGAACTAAGAAAATTAAGATATATTTGACTTGCAGCTGTTTGGTGTAAGGAGTGTTTGTTTCCATGTTGCAGTGTGCCTTGTGCAATAGGATCTCAGTCCTTAGTCAATACCATAATAAATAGAGTTGTTTATTTTAAAAGTAATAAATTGGTCTTTCTGATCTCTGCCTTTCCAACAGGATACAAATCTCACATTGTACTCTATTTGTTCATTTCCTTTCCTAGGCGTACTGAAACTACATTTGCTTAATACTTCATTGTTCCAGATGTACGCACTTTTCTGACATGTATTACTAGATTCTTCTGAGTTTATTCCTGGTTTTTAATTGTAATATGTTTACCCTTTTTTTGCTTGGTTTAGTTTTGTTTGTTTGTTTGTTTTTACTTCTCCATAAATAATCTCTTACGCTTCCTAACTGTTAAGATAGTTTTTTTTTTTCAGGAGACATGATAGAGGGAAGAAGACTTATCAAGACAGTATGAATTAGAAATTGACTATTTTCATTTATTTTAAAATAATATTCCATACCTTTTTTCACCCCAATATGGTATCTATGACACTATTCAGGAAATTTGTGTGAGAGTAACTTTAGTTTGTTTTTTGAAAGGAACTTTATAGTGGTAGCAAAGACTGCAATATCCTTGCATGGATACCAGCTCCACGAGAACCAGTTCCTGATAATACTTCTGAAAAGGTAATGGATTTTTAAGTTTGAAATACACTTTTTACAGCTGTTATACTTTAGGAGGTTGTGTGGAAATTAAATATTAAGTACGTGATTCACCATTGACATTTGTAGGAGAATCACCCTATTAAGAGGAGAATCACCTTCTAGTTGTGAGAAGATGTTTTCTCTTATAGTCTAGTCAAATCTTTTGCAGGTTTCTAGCTTCCTACTTAGTTAAAAGTAGTGCATGTCATTTGGCTACGGATCTTTCAAATTCTGCTTTAGTTCCTTAATTTCCAAGATTGTATTTTAAATTGTTTAAGAATATCCTGTGTATTAAGCTGTAAGATTAGGGATACTACACTTAATACCCAAATGTTTTTGATGCAAAAATATAATAAAGGAGATTCTAAATAAGTTTATTTTTGTGTCCAAGGCAAGACATTCAGGGCTGTTGCAGGGAACATCATATGTAACACTGTTTTTCAACAGAGTACTTTCTCTCTCTTAGTATTTGAGCTGGGCAAGAAATATTTCAGTGAATAGCCTGAGTGGGAAAAATTCTAGATTTTAAGGAACTGAAACCATTCACAGAATCAGAGTCAGGCAAACTCTACTAATATTGAAAAATGAGGGTTTATTAATGTTTTGGTCTATAGCATGCAAAAATTCCACTTTTTAAAATTTTTGCATTGTTCCATTTTAGATGGAGAAAATATAAGAAGCATAAAATTGTTGTAACATTTGCTTTTGTAAGACAACTTTTTTCTAAACTGCCCTAACCTTAAGCCAAGAAGAAAAACGTAGTTTCAAATGTTTGATACTCTCAACCCAAAATGTGTTCACTTGACCTGAAATTAACATTTTTTCTGTGAGAATTTTGATGTGAGTAAATTGCATTTTTCTTAGTCTGAAAAAGAAGAACAAACACACAGCAAAAATATTATTTACCTAGCTCTGATTAGAACTGCTCCTTTAAATTTGACAGTGTGACAGTGTGTAATATGTGCCATTGTTTTGAAATTTGTAAAGCTACAGCTGCTGTTTGTAAATGCTGTAGATGAGCCCTGTCTCTGTAAGAAACAGTTCTCCTGTCCACAGGCCACTAATTCATGGTCCCTCTCAGGTGCTGGAATAGCCATTTGAGTGCTTATATGATCAGTATCTGAACGCAGAATAGTAGTAAACAAGAAAAAAAAATGTACCCTAAATCACTGTGATTCAGTGCACTGCATAGCTGCACAAACCCTTTAGTTGGACCCTAGAGAGGATGAGGTGAGAAATAATTCTTGGATGTGAATAGAGGCCAGTACTGCTTCCTGAAACGGTAGTACTCAGTTATGCTGGGCCGAGGAAATTATGACCTAAATTAAAACAATGGCACACAATAAACACAGTTATAACATGTTATGTTTTATACCAAACATTTGGTATAAATCACTCTTCCAGTGAGTCCTCCAGTGATTTTAGGTTGAAATTGGAATTAAATACAGTACTATTTATTTTCATAATTTATCATGTCTCTAATCAGCAGAATGTCTAAAAAAGTAGTTAAAAATAATCCAGTACTTATTAGAGATAAAATAGTTTGTCTACATATAGTAATTTTAAAAATGCCTATGTCTTTGTCCTTATTTGATTTTAGTATTTTTAATTGAGCAAAACACTGAGAATTTTTATTTTCTCTAGTCTCAGCCTCAACAACTTTTAAATCCAGCATATGAAGATGCATGGAGCAGCAGTGATGATGAAGGTTGAATTTAAATTATGTGCTGATATAAAATTGACATTGAGGCACTGCATTCACAGGCTTTATCTACAGAATTGGACATTGTTGGATTTATCACGACTGGATTTTTGGTACAGTTCTGTTAGAGCAAGGACTTTGAAAAATAAGTTTCCACTGTTCTCTGATTTTTTGTCACTGTAAAGTTAAATGTAAAGGATTACTTTTTCATACTTGCTGACTTTTGTACTTACCCTTACACATTGGTATACTTTATTCAGTGTTGAACAGTTGATAAAGGAAAAATAAAAGCCCTTGGGACCAGCCAATATTACATAGTTTCTGTTATCATTAGTACATGAGAAGATAACCCATTCATCTGATGCCTACAAAAAACAAGCAACAAAGCAACACACTTCTGAGGCCATATTAATACAGGATGTCATATAAAAGCAGGTCTTCAATGAAGGGCCTTCAGGTGCAATATAGCAAAATGCACACGTTACAGGACTTCTACAATTTTAGAAGTTTAATAAATTAGCATATTTAACAAACATTGTCCAATTAGAAGAACAGTTAGTTAAGTAATCCTCCCTTTTGGTTCTGCCCCCACTGGATCCCCCCCAGTTTCTAGCCCCACATTTATTATGGCTACGATACATGGTAAAAAACAAGACGTGGTTGCTTGGGTAAAGAGTCAAGACTAAATAGGATTCCAGAAATATTTTAAAAGGTTAGCTTATTGTTCTAAAATGTAGGGGGAAAGGGTAGGAAAAGTGCTGGGAACTACAGCCATGCATTAGCAATCTACAAAGCTACAAATATATGAAAAATATATAAAAAGCTTAAGCATCACGTTTCCAAGATACACAATATAAAGGATTTTCCATGAAAGAGGACTAGCTCAGAAACACTTCGAGCTTATTTGTATCAATGTCTAGGTGTAGCAGACTGTATCCACTTTCAAGTGCTTATGTCAACAGGTTTTTTGTGCCTGTTCGTTTTGCATTTTCAGTTTTACATGTTTTTCCATAAATGCAGTATTCAGTTCAGAAAGAGATATAGCTGGGATCCACTATTCAAGTATTTATACAGCGAGCCATTATCTAATATCTGAATCTGTCCCAGAAAGTTAAGAATAGAAACTAGTTTAGAGTTTTTGTTGCTCCTGTTTCCAGGTTTTTAAGATCAGTCTTCTACATATGAATCTCTCACACATCCTTAGACAACATGAAGAATTCCTGGATGGAAATGGGCTTGAGGTACAGTACAAGGCAGAGAGTGGATCACATTTCAAGTTAAAAATATTGAATGTAATTCTTCAAAACTGTTTTCATGTAAAATATTTTGTGGTCCTAATGTCTGCTCTGTTTTGAAAGGGAGGGGTTTCGTGGGATTATTGTCTCATTTCAGTCACTAGTTGGTGCTTCAGACATAATGTAATCCCTATCACTGATGAGTGCTCTAAGATTGCTTAAAAATCACCAGCAAAACCAGGTCCAATTTAAAAGCAACAGCACGACAAAATTCGTTGGCAACCTTCACTCTTCAGGCACACTGAGGAAAAGCAAACAAAAATACAGAGCAAATCAATCCAACCCGAAATAAACTGAAAACTATACCACCTTAACTCTACTTATAACTAAAGTTAAATGATTTAGCAAAGGATTCATATAGGATTTACTATACCACAGCAGTATCTTGCTTACAGACCTAACTTACTTACAAATCTAAAGTACTTAAGCATCTGGGAGAGCAGCATTTCTCAGGCATTTGTATGCTTGTGCGCACACAGACACACAGTCTGCACCAGGTACCTGTGACAAATTCCCCTCAAAGGTGATGAAATGCCCCCTTCAGATGCTTTTGCAAAGGGTGGAGCCTCAAGGAGTCGAGGATATCGTTGTTCTCTGGTTCTGAGGGGCCCCACTCAGAGGGGCTTTGCTGGTCACAGACACTGCTCTAGGAGAGCTCACATGGTCTCACTTTGAAACACTGTCTGTAGAGCTGCAAGACAGGGGCTTTGGTCATAATGATGTTCCATCCTGGCCACACTTGAGTCAGAAGCTTTCTCTGAGAGAGAGAGAACAAAAAATATTATCCCACTTTGGTTGTTATTCAGGCAAAAAAAAAATTTTCAAGGCTGTTCATTAAAAAGCAGGAGTCCATTAGACATCACAAGTTCCTGGGAGCAGACAGTGTTTCTGGTAAGTTGAAGAGGAGCTTAGCCCACGTGCTGTTCTTAAGACCAAGGCCTAAGGAGCATTTATCAGATCATATGTGGAGGGGTGGGTGATGCATTATTGCTGAATAACTTTTTACATGTCAGTTTTGCATAAATTGCACCATGAATTAATGCAGTGTGGGATTCAGCTCAAGAAGAGGTGGGCTGTGAGTTATTTGTCCAAGTATCTTTTCACCCAGGTGCCTTTGGTTTTAGTGTCATAAACAGTTGAAAATAGAAATTAGTTGCCTTGGGGGCTTATTGCTCCTAATGGCAGCTAATATCGTCTGTACAGGAGTCCTTCCAAATCCTCTTCTGATACCAGTACTTGGTGGCATTGTTCTCCCTCTTGACTGTTGTTCTCTGATGTAAGGAAGGTGTTTCTGGTGAGGGAAATGAGAAATACCTGTCTCTCTTCCAGGCAAGAATCCAGACACATTCTACAACCCAACACCTTCAAGCCATCCATATAATGGCAGTTGCTGATAAGTGGTGTTTAGTTTGCAAGACTTAAAAACCTCTTGATACTAGCCAGTATCTCAAACACCAATTTCTGTGAAAATTCGGCTTTGAAGACTGGCATTTATGCTCTTATTTCCTTCAGTACTTCTAGGTTTCTGTAGATGTGTTAAATTTATTATGTGGCAACAGCGGCAATAAAGACACGACATACAGCTTGGTTCGTCGTGAGCAGAGAGCGAGTGAGCCCCCCATTTATTGTCCTATTCTCATCTTATATAGTAGCAACCCAGGTAGATGATTTGCTAAGATCCATCCACCCTCCGGTATGGTTGGCTGGGTTCTACACCGCCCAATTCAAAACATATCATACCCGGACTCACAACAACAGGTGCTTTATCTTATTGTTTCTTATACCTCCCCTGGGAAAGAAGGACATTCACACAAGCAGCCCCCGGCATCAGCTTCGGGCTGCTACAGTATTATTTAAGTTTTTTCTAGAAAAAACATTGTGTTTCGTATCTGCTGCGTTCTTATGGTGGCTGTACTTAATTACTAAGTAAAGTGTTGATGTCTTCAAAATGAAAAATTATAAAGAGCAGTGAAGGTATACTGATTTTTCCCTGCCAAGAACTAGTTACTAAGCAGACAGTATCAGTTGCAACTGCAATCGCTTGTGTGTAAGTTAAATGTTATAATTAAATCTGAGTTTTCCCCTTTGTTTATGCCTTTCTGCTTATATGCTTATGACATGTATTTTATAGCATCAGAGCTCTTCCAGAACCAGAAATGGAGCAAGTAGAATGCTATAGACTTAATTGCGCTTCCCATCCTTACATAAGTCAGATGTCAAAATGGGTGCTGTGTTCATACTCAAATGAAATTATTCGTTTGAGAGCCAACTAGCTGATAGCTGGATTCTAGCTGTTAAAAACAGCAAGAAAGTTAAGAGTTTAAGGAGAGAGCTTAGCCTGGATTGAACTGCATTCTTATCTCACTAGTGGTACTGGGATTTAGTAGTCATACTGTACCAAAGAACACAGAGAATCTGATCTTAGATTCTAGAGAATTTAAGCTTTTCAGGCCGTTCTGGGAATTGAATATTGTTTAGAAGACTTTATTTGTCTGCCAAGGCAGAGATTTTTATTTTAGCTTGATACAGCAAGTACTGAAAGATGAAAAATAATTTATTTGTTCTTACAAGAGATCAAAGAGTTTCCTTTCTAGCCTAAGGAAACAATGAAGGTGGAGTCAGACTCAGCTAGCCCAACTGTAGAAATAAGAAGAGCCTAAGCTAAAGTGGAAGTTGAGTTCAGCTAAAGTGGAGTTCTGTAGAGACAGTGAGATAGGGCTCTGATGTGTAGGTTATGATGCTCAGAAAGAATCTGATATAAGACAGCCAAGAAAAAGCTTGTTCTCTTTTTCCTCCTGTGTACAGATCTGGAAGAAAGCAGTAGCACATGACAATTTCAATATAGCTAACTCCCAAGTAGTGGGAATATCACGTTAACACTGCATGCTTACCTCTCTTCTGTCTCTGGTATATTAGCTCTTGCACACTGACTGACAAGTCTTAAAATGTAGGGTTTTGTTTGCCACCTTTTTTTGCATTGTTTATGTTTGTACTCGGACCAGGCTTCTCACTGCACAAGACATCTAGGCTTTTTTAATCAAGAATTATTTTCTCAGTCAACTTAGAGACCACAATTAAAGAAAACCATCATTGTAAACTTGAAGAAATCTTAAATTTGCCAACATCAGTAGAATTGGTTGTTATGGTTTTTCTCCTTTTGTTATCCTTGTATTATTGTCTTTATCATACCTCAAAGGTATGCATACACATGTATCTATGCACACAAGATAGAAAAATATTTTAAATACCACTGCTTTGGCACCATTGGAGGATAGTTCTTGGTTTTGTTCCTACCTCATTTTTACCTGGAGTTAAAGGTCTGGTTCATGAGAATTGCAAGCTCTTTAGTGGCCTAGAATCTGCCACAGTGAATAGGTAAGCCTACTGCCAGCTTAGTACACGTAAAATTTACAATACCTAGTCAAATAAAGGGCATTTCAGTTAAACCACAACTGTGCTGATAGGGGTTTTTTAAGCATATAAAGCATAGGAACTAACATGGTTAAAGTAGTCCATAAAGAAAGAGCTTGAATATTGGCTGTGTACTTAGCCACCAAGACGTGTGCTGAGGTTTTGACACCTGAGAGATGTTCTTGAAGGCAGTACATTAGTTTCAGTGGTCAGCAGTTAATGCTTATATTACCCAACTAAATAAAAGTATGTAAAACATATCACCAAAGTCCTTTTGTGTGGTTAAGGCTGAGTTATGAAATGGACAGGCTTTCTTCCATCCTCCCCCTGTTTTTGTTTTCTTTTAGACTATTTTGTAAAAACAGTTGCAATGGAGGATGGAAAGGGATGACTGAGTGGCCAGGAATTCAGGCAGGTGCATAACTACTCCACATAGCTTCAACCCTTTTAATCATATATGTGTGAGTAGTCAGCCTTACCCACCAGCCCACAGGCTCTGCCCAGATGACAACTAACCAATGTCATCCAACATGCTGGCAACCTTTAACCTCGCCCAGTCCTGCCAAATTCCACCAAGCCCAAAAAACTGAAAAAAAATTATATGGGGCTATTAAGGCAGCATGCTATTTACATATGAAAGAATATTTTAATTGCATAGGCATACAGCATTGTTCTTAAGTTTCATTTTATCACCATTTGCCTTCAAATTAAGACAAAAAGAAACCAGGATATTTTTGGTGACACATTTTAGCTCTGTGCTAGGGAATCTTTCAGACACTTACTGAGATCTGTACACTGGGAAAATTGCAAATCTACCCTTTTCTTACAGCTGTAAGGTAGAGATACATCTGCAGTCCTAAACAGGTTTTGTAATAAATTTCCTCATGCCAAGATGGAGATTATAATCAGCAGTTTAGATCAGTCCAACCAGTTATTTTTACAACTATATGTTTGTAATCTAAAGTAACATGTTTAAGCAAGAATGGGGTAATGTATTCAACAACAAAATATATAGATATATATATATGCCTTTGTTTAATACAAAATGGATTAACATGGGAGGCAGAGAAAAGAGAGTTATTAAAAGATTTTTGCTGTTCTCTTCACATTTGGAAAATACTGAGCATTGACTGCAGGGTATTTGTTTAACAGAATATATTATTTAGCTAAAGGTCTTAGCCTTCAACAGAATTATTAAAACATTCTAAGAAATTTTTAAATCATATTTTTGGAAAAGTTAGCTCAAAATACCTACTCATAATAAATGAAGAAATATATTAATATTTTGCTGGGGATCTCTGGCAAGAATAGACTTAAATTTGGCAGCCAGTCTGTTCCATTTGTATATAAAATTTAAAGCTGACTATTAATCCTCTCTGTTGGTAGTCCAGGATGCCCTCTGAAAGAACTGTAGATATTAATGGCTGCCTGCAATATTTTACTTTCATCCACACAAACAGATCTTGGTCTGTATGATGGATCTTTAACATGTCATTGCCATTTTAAGAAAGGGGAGAGCTTGGGAAGAAGAGAGACAGAGAGATGAGAAAAAACGATAATCCTTTTGTTGAACAGAGGGTGGGTCAGTTCTGTGGGCAGAGCATGATACAGAGCTGTTAACTTCAGCTGATGTGAGCAGCCCCACCACACACTGATCCACTGGGCTGGGGGCACTCTATTGGTTCACCTGGATGGATGGATGGATGGATGGATGGATGGATGGATGGAGCTTTGTTGATATGCTTCTTTCCTACTTTCTGTGGGTACACTGTGTTAAAGGACAAAATGAACGTAGCTGTTTGGGGAGCCCATGTTTTCTGTAACAAAAGGTACGCTAAAGAGTAGGTGTATGTTAAGAATATCAAGTTCTCATGTTTTGTGGCAGTTAGCAGGGAGTGTCTTGTGTTGCTCAACAGTTAATTGCTGTTGCTATCACCTCCTACACTGTTCTGTAACACCACAGGAAATCAGCTCATGATTATTCTCATGCTAGCAAAGATGAAAAAAAAGGTGTTTTGGGACTGTATACGATAATAGATTTTCCCCATCACTAGTTCTTCCCGGTGGAGTGTATGACCCCAAGAATATATTTTTGTACCTGAATCATGCATTATGGCCTATGAGAGCTGAAGCTAAGCTAAGTATCTAAACAGTCTGATGCTGTTCAGTGGTTTTGAACTCTCACTAGTGCAACAGGAGCCTTAGACTGAGCATTTCTCCTGCACATCTTCTGTGGGAAAGGGTCACATTTGGCATGTGCTTGGAACTTATTGCATATTCTCAGGGTAGTGCACAACTTGTTTCCCAAGTAAAAAAAAAAAAAGTCTCTAGAGTTGCGTGGAGCTTTGACATCTGAATACTATTCATCATTATTTATAAAGAAAGTTTCCAGAACACTTAATTGTTTTGCAGACAGCTATTATACCTGAGGGCCTAAATGAATGTTTGAAACAGCTGCTTCATCCTGTTCTGCCACTCTGGTTAACTATTGAAGTTTAGGCTGACTAATGAAGTGTATCTAAGTAATTTAAATAACACTCAGCAATGAGCTGCTATATTAAATGTAGATACCTGTGATAATTGCAGAATTCTGTGGTATAAGAATTATATTGCTGCTTAGCAGAATTCCCCTGTGTTGGACTATAGGTTTCACTACTTCAGGAGGCTTGCTTTGTGTGCCCTAACCAGGTAAAAGGTCTTAGTGGTATATCTCATATCAGTAAGAAGGTTTATTATATATTCTAGTAGCCTTATAAACTGTGCCAGCAAAGTTTCTTCCCTGCCAGAAAGAGGAAAAATGATGCAAGCCAAAAGGTAGTAGTTCACAAGATTGCTCAAGCACTAAGCTTGAGCTTCTTGATAGAGAAAAACAAGACTGTCATGGCTTAATCCCAGAGAGCAACTAAGCACTACAGCAGTGGTCACTCAATCACTCCTACCCCAGAAGGATGGAGGGGGCAGACAGTGGAAAGGTAAAAGTGAGAAAACTCATGGGTTGAGATAAGAATGGTTTAATAATGGAAATAAAATATAACTACAAATTGTAATGAAAATGAAAAAGAAAAAACAACATACAACAACAACAAACAACAAAAAAACCCCACCAAATCACAAAAAGGTAGAAATAAAACTCAAGATAATTGATGCAAATAAAAACAATTGTTCACCTCTGACCAATGCCCCTCCCCACCCTTCACTTTCCTTCTACTTTATATGATGAGCATGATGCCATCTGGGTTGGGATATCCCTGTGGTGAGTTGTGGGCAGCTGTCCTGACTGTATCCTCTCCCAACTCCCTGTGCCCCCTCAGCCTCATTGCTGGTGGGTCGGGGTGAGGAGCAGAAAAGGCCTTGCCTCTGTGTGAGCCCTACTCAGCATTAGTTACAACATCCCTGTATTATCAGTGCTGTTTCCAGTGCAAATCTAAAACATAGCTCTGCACTAGTAGCTATGGAGAAAATCAACTCTACCCCAGCCAGAATGAGAGCATAGAGAAAGCAAACAAAGGAGTCATTCTAGTTTACAGATGAAAAGGTAGAACCCTTGTGCCACAAGATACACAGGGTGTGCAAGTTCAGCAATTCTCCATGTTACAGTGGTGCATCACCAAGGCTAGTGCTCACCTCTGTGGTGCCCTGATCTTCCAAACCGGGAGTTAAGAGTCCTGCTCCATGTGGCCCAGGTCATGGGAGCTGTGAAAGCAACACCTTTCATACTGCTCCACCTCCCTTCTATCTCCATTGTTTTACATAGAGTGAACTAAATACAGGTCCTTCATGGTCCCCAGCTCCTGTCTCCTCTCCCTCTCTCCCCAGCAGGCTGTTCATTATCTTTTCACTTAATTTGCATCTCCTTTCTCTGCTGCACACAGCCATGCCTGTACAGCTCTCCAAGCCAGGACTTAATCCTGGCCTGTCTGTATACCAAAATCCTCAACCCTTTACTCATCCAATATTATTCATTAAGCTCTTCTTAAAATTGGTAATTCTGTTTACTTTTGAAATATCACCCAGCCTCTCTGGGCACTCCTTAGGCTTGTCTTCCCATTTCTTCTCCATTTCCATTTGGTTAGGTCTTAGTTACATCCAGTGGTTTGCTAGTTCAAATAGCACTTTGAGCAGAAGAACATGAGCAGTTTGGTCTGAAAGTCATTTGAGTGTGTTAGAGCAGAAATGTACCACAGAGTAAGGAAAATGGGAGGAGATTTCATTACCTTTTTCATAACCCTGTATTAACATATACATGCAGTTTCTGGAATAACACTGTCTTGGACCCCGTGCAATATTTTTTCTATGAACTAGCAGCTCATTAGCTTTCACACTTGGAGTATTTATTCATTAAAGTCAGTTGAAAATGTTGTCTTGAAAATCTGGCATTTAATTTTTTTCATTTTATAATCAATCTATGCTCATTATTTTCCCCAGTCAGCTGCAGCTTCTTAAAATCTTGGAGTAATTTTCAAAAGTGATTTTATATAAATCTGTAAGGTCTAGTTTCTCTAAAGAGACTTAGTTAAATAAAAGTTTAGTTGAAGCATTACAGTAATGTTTGAGAGCCATAAGCACTTACTACTACTAACTTCTATATTAAAGTGTTTTTCAGTTTTAGAATTGTTTTTGCAATATAAACTGGCTGCCAGCTTTGTTGTTTATACTCATTTGTAGATGCTACTTCTCCATGATCTTTCTTCACATTTCTGCCTTTCATCCCATGATTTGTTAAATACCATTTCACTAGTCCAAACTAGTCCATTCTCACTGCCTTGTCTCTTGTTACCACATCTAATATAGAAGCCACCATGGTAGAGAGGTGCAAGCTCTTCTCCATGTAGAGTTGAGATTTTACCACTTTTTAAGATGTTTCTCTATTGTGGTTTCAGCAGCAGTGTCATCCCATTGTTGTGGGTGTCCCAGGCCACTCTTAACCCAGAAAATGGACAACTGACCATAGCTGACAAACATTAGACCTGTCTTGTTTTGCGTGATCATGTTATCTACTCCCCTTCCTTTCTGCTATCTTAAAGCTTTAACCCTTTCAATGTATCTGTTCTTATACCACTCAATACTATTAGCAGAGGTATATTAAACATAGGAATGATTTCAGATGGGATACAAACCTTCATCTAACATTATCAGAAAAACGAAACAGCATTTTATTGCATCCACAGATTATAAATATTATTAAATGTCTTAGGAAGTACTAAAAATTGTTAGAGAATAATTAGTCAAGAAATAAAGGGCATGTCTAACTAGCATTGTTTTACAGTGCATTGACAGAGACCCATGGCTTTGTTAAAAGCTGTTGTCAAAAATGTTTTGAGGAAAGTAACAGTTCTCCCACATCTTATAAAGTCTGAGGTCATGGTGCACAAAGCAGAGAAGATTTCCTTGATTAGACTCTGCAGAAATCTGTGAGTTTGTAGATGTTTTGTATTATTTCAAATCTACCAAATGATATTCTGCTCAGAGCTGTCACCTATTCAAGAAGACAAAAGTGTTACCAGAGATGACAAAATCAGGGACAGTCAGCCCTGTTTATGTCTGCACCTTCTTGCAGATGTGCAGATGCACCTTCTTGTCTGCACATCTCTTGCCTGCCTGCAGTTTTTGGACCACAATGTCTGCAGTTTTTGAACCCCTCAGGACTGTTAATTTAAAGACAGTCCAATCAGGCACAGGGACATCCTTGGCAACAGGGTGATAGAGTTCAAAATTATTAAAATTTACTTTGCCTTACCTCTCCTCAGGTGACAAAAAAGCAAGCTCTGGTGCGGAATTGGATTACTTCTTTACTAATCATGAATGAAAATCCTCTTATGTCTTGGTAGATTTTTAAAAACTAATCCAGCATGATGGAAAGAGTTTGTAGGGAAACTCCTCCACTGTGTCTGCTCTGGTTACTTCTTTCCTATTTTTCTACCTTATCCAAGTCCCTTTTAAAATTACGTGGACTGTTCTCCTCCCCACCTTTCTTTGTAGCCCGTTTGGAAAAATAATGTGTTTTCTTAGAAACTCTAATCTAAAACCCTTTTCACTGTTAAAGGTTAACCAGTAAAGCATGTGTGAAAAAAGCACACACTTCCCTGACACTTGACTCCATCCTGCCACATTGAGAAACTCGGCTATTGCAATGCTTCAATAGCTTGTTCACACTTACCAGATTGATATGAAGGCACAAAAGCAGGCTAATGTTGTGCCACATAATGTGGGGAGCTGCAGATGACTCTAACTGTGAGCAGATGTCAGGACCTGTCTTTCAGTAGCACAGTTTATTGGAGATTTTGATGTTAATGAAGCTTTCTACTGAGTTTTCTGAAAGTGGCTTGTGTACTTTCAGAGTAGAACAGAGGATGGTTGCATGAGTGCCTGTGCACAGAGGAAGAGGGATGAATGCAGCAAACCAGGCCCAGGTAGAGGACATAAAACAAGAAGGACATTTTAGGAAGGATGATTGTGGTTGTTGACATTGCTGGATGTCAGACGCCCACCAAAGCTGTTTTCTCACTCCCCTCCACAACTGGATAGGGAAGAGAAAACATGGCAAAAGGCTCATGGGTTGAGATAAGGACTGGGAAGGATCACTCACACATCACAAAACAAACTGGACTTGGGGATATTAATTAAATTTAGTATTAAAAATATCAGATCAGGATAATGAAAAAATTAAAAACACCTTCCCCTCACCCCTCCCTCCTTTCCAGTTCTACCTCCTCCTCCGCAGTGGTGCAGGGAGATGGGGAATGGGGGTTATGGTCAGTTCATCACACTTTGTTCCTGCCAACTCCCAGGGAGAGGAATCCTTCCCCTGCTCCACTGTCTCCACAGGAGACAGTTCGTCACAAACTTCTCAAGCATGTGCTCTTCCCATGGGCTACAGTTCTTCACAAACTGCACCAGCATAGGTCCCTTTCCATGGGGTGTAGTCCTTCAGGCACAGCCTGCTCCAGCATGGGGCCCCCATAGGGTCACAAGTCCTACCAGGAAACCTGCTCCAGCTTGACCTCCTCTCTCCATGTCTGCAGGTCCCTGCCAGGACCCTGCTCCAACATGGGCTCCCATGGGGTCACAGCCTCCTCTCAGGCACCCACCTGCTCTGGCCTGGGTCTCCTCCATGGGCTGCAGGTGGATCTCTGCATCTCCATGGTTCTCCATGGGTTGCAGGGACACAGCTGCCTCACCATGGGCTGCACCAGGGCCTGCAGGAGAATCTCAACTCTGGTGCTTGGAGCAGCTCCTGTCCCTCCTTCTGCACTGACCTTGGTGTCTGCAGGGCTGTTCCTCTCACATGTTCTCACTCTGCCCTGCTCTGAGTGCATTTGCATCTGCACAACAACTTTCTTTTCCTTCTTGATTTAGCCGTGGCCAGCAGTGAATCCATCCTGAAGCTGGCTGGTGTTGGATCTGTCTGACATGGCTGAAGTTTCTGGCAGCACCGCACAGAAGCCACTGCTGTAGCTCCCAGCTCCAGCTATCAAAACGTGGACACACAAACCCAATACAATGATGTACATGTGCAGCCAGAAAACCAAGGCTCTGAAATGAGTATTTTAGATCACACAATATTGCTTCAGACAAGAAAATTCAATGCCCTGGCATTGATAGGAGTTTTCCAAAAGGTATCCATGTGTGTTGGATTTGGGGGCCAAATGTGATTCAAATGTTCAAAACTTTATAACTTTACCTGAATTTACCTCGATTAACAGATATTTTGAACTTTTGAAGCAGTTTCCAATGTCAGTGAGAAGTTGCCTACATTGCTTTTTGCATAGTGCCTTTTTAGTTATATTGAAATATTCATTTATATCTCATCATAAAATCATTACAGAAACCATTTCACGAATTATAATTAATTAGACCAGACTGCAAAATTTCTGGGGTTTTTAGGCATTTCAATGACATTTCAAGTGGCTATTTGATTTTTGCCTTAAAAATGGAATAAATTAGTTTTATTGTGTATTAATTTGTGCACTGGAATCTTATGGATAACTTAGCAGAAACAAAGCAAACATCTGAGAACAAGAACTAACTGAACTGTCAACCAAAAAGAGAGTGGGAGAAAGGGAATGTTGTTGTTTTTTTCTCATTTATTTATTTTTAACTTGTTTTTTGTTGTGGTTGTTTTCACATTAACTTCCATATGTATATAGGATAATTTCCTTCAGTATTCTTTGCAATTTGCAGAATCTTATACCAGAGGATTAGGGGGCATGTCCTGACAAAGAGCATTAATTCCTGTATGGCTTCATTTATAAATATATCGTGACCAGAAAAAAAAACCCCAAGGTGCTTGGAGGTAATTTCTTTTCCTCATCTTCAGTACAAGACGAAGCGTCAAGCTGCTTTAAGAATGGGAAGAGTAACTAGTAAGTAGTAGTAGGTAACTGAGTCCTTTTTCTTTGTTACAATTACGTTATATCTACCAAGAGACATTTCAGCTGCATACAAGAACCTGAAAACCTTGACCTAAATTTAGAATGTCGATTTTATTCTCTTTCTGAATTTCTCAATAGAAAAGGTGAGCACAACAAATACAATAAAAGTTTACCTCAATGGCAGTAAATCTGTCTATAAAACAGCAGTTGTCAGAAAGAGAAAAGAGTGAGGAAAAAGCTTAAGGGTATTCTTTAGAAACACTTGAGAAGCCATGCCAGAATCACAGAAATTACAAGTAGCATCAGTTATTATTTTTCTGCTATTCAGTTTAAAAGAAGTTTTTGACTTCTAGCAATACTGAATTTTTCCTATGCTCTGTAGAGAAATAATAAAATTTTGAGTCTGTGGGTGTCACATGCACAGGGAAAACAGTACCTCAGGTGCAGAACTGGTCTATGAATGTAGGAATTGCAAACTTCCCTGAAGATTTAGCCCCCCCAAATTTCTCCCTATGGAAAATATCAGTCTATGTATTATTCTGTAACAAGCCATAGACTGATGCAGAGGCAACAATCAAGGAAGTGAGGCTTTTTTGGGAAATGATGAGATTTTGAAATAAGATTCAACAGCTGCATTAATCTTAACCAATCTCTGTTTGAACTGTTCTCATAGCTCATTGCTCTGCCTGTGACTACTCTAGAGTGAGTGTAAAGGCATGTCAGAATGGGTGTAGGTATGAAAGCAAGCACCCTTAAAAAGACTTTTGCAGAATAAATTCTTTTCTGTGAGACTGCTGAGGCACTGGAACTGGTTGTCCAGAGAAGTTGTGGATACCCCATCCCTGGCAGTGTTCAAGGCTAGGTTGAAAGGAGCATTGAGCAGCCTGGTTTAGTGGGTGGTATCCCTGCCCATGGCAGGGGATTGGAACTAGAGTATCTTTATGGTTCCTTCCAACCCAAACCTCTCTATGATTTTTTTTCTTGGCTCCCACCTACACCTAAGAGTGAAATAATGCTCTACCATCTGATATGAAGTCACATTCCCACTTCCATATTTTACTCTAAATCTATTTAAACTCAACAGTAAGAAGGAGTAGGAGGAGAGAAATAAATACAGAACTACTATGAAGCTCACTGTAAGACATAACGTTGTCTTGTGCAGTTGCCCAACCTGTTCCCAGGTGCAGCTGTGGAAGATGACAGAAGTCCACCTGGGAAAATTCCTCAGCATGAATATAGGCCTGGGATATACTCTGTAACACAAACATGCCCTGCTGTGTCTAAAGTCTGTCACTGACAAGTTTAGTTGCTCAGCTAGAATAGACAGAGAGTGGTCTTTTATTTTGGCAGAAACCATTTGGTTCACTGTGTTCAGACTATATGTTTCACTAGTTTGTTTTGGGTGGGTATTCCCCCATCTGTGTTCAATACTGTGTTTAGGCTCCTTCACAGAACTTTTAGGTTTCCCAGCAGATTTTCCAAGACAGAATGTCTTTTTTTTAGTAATGAAACTATTCATGTATTTAAGCCTTGAGGTTTGCTATTTGATAACTCTTCTGCCTTCATTTAAACAGATAAAGAAGTCATCTTTATCTGTAAAACCCATTGTTCTGAAGTGTT
This sequence comes from Climacteris rufus, assembly GCA_013398175.1. Classification (NCBI taxonomy): domain Eukaryota; kingdom Metazoa; phylum Chordata; class Aves; order Passeriformes; family Climacteridae; genus Climacteris; species Climacteris rufus. Next base: position 650,519 of record VZRZ01001488.1, on the reverse strand, counting down.
CCAAGTGACATTTATGGTGAGTGGAATGGAATAAAGGAATTTCAAGCACTATGTAAAAAATCAGACAGCCCATTTCTGTAAGCATGTCACATCTCTATCAGCAGTAGTGCTGCTTGCTAGGAGTATCTGCTTAAAAGATATTCTCGTGGTTGTATGGAAGATCAAGGAGAGTATGGCAATGTAAATGAATCAGTGTTGGCCTGCAAAGGGGTATGCAGGGATTTTTGCTTGAGTCCATAATAAAGCCACACCAGTAAAATCCTGAAAGGGAAGTGATGCCCAGACAAATAACAGCCCAAGCAACTGTTTGATAACCTCATGGGGTCAGGTCCTCTCCTCTCCTCTCTCCTCCTGCCATGGTGCTAATTAAGTACAGCTCAGCTTTGTCAGGCTAGGCAGAATGAAGGGAGATCACTCAGCCCTTGAGGAAAGCTTTAGTTCCTTGCTCTGAGTTTGGTGTTGCTGTGGTTACAGGCACTTGAGCTAAGAAGAGTAAAAGGAGTTCAGGTATGTTTATGTGAACTCTTGTGATAGTAAAATGTAAATGTATATCCTGTAGAAGGAGAACTTTAATCAGAATAGGAAGGCATGCGTTGATTTGCTGGTGCATTGTGGTGACTCAGTTGTGAAAATGTCTGATTTGAAGATTTGATTGCAAAAGAAAAGAGGGATACAATAAGAAATTCAGGAATAAAAGTTTCCCTAGCACTATCTGCCTTCTTCCTTACGGAGAAAAAGATAGTGAGGTGTATGCATGGCTGTTAGCTGGTCAGGAGTGTGTAGAACAGATCTGATTATTTTTGTTTGGAGAAGACTAGAAGTAATTTAATGTAAGCGAATCCTAAACACAGCTATTTGAGCATGTGATTTTGTATTCCGTTCATTTTGTTAAAGACTTCCCTTTGAAGTTTTAAACTGTTTGCTACTGCTTGGAGAATGGGTAAAAACTACCAAAGAGAGTAGATGCAGGAAAGAACTACATTTTTGATGCCTATTTCCATGGCATGGGCTTGTTGCCCAAGAGCAAGACCATGGGCAGTACTGGGTATGAGGGGGTTCTGGGGTAGTTGCTTGGGTAGCAGCACTATGAGGTGAAATCTTTGTCATTCTTTCTCATCCAGAATTGTGAGAGAGCAAATTGAGCATAACAGAGCAATGACCTTCCCAGACGTTTGCACTGGGCAGATGGACAACGCAGTGTAGAGGCTCAGTGTATCAACTGCTGCAATTTGTATTAGGAAACTGTGATTTGCAGCAGCTTCAGGATTAAGTGATTAAATTAAGACATACCAGAATGAATTATTCATTTATCTCTTAGTGCTTGTTCTCACACCTATGCAAGATATGGGTGTATCAGTATTATTTTCATTGTCCTTCTGAATCAAAATATACAATAATTCCAACTCTTGGCAAATTTTGTGCTGATGATTTTCACAGTTTATGAAAATTGTCTGAACCAATGAACTTGCTTGAAATTCTCACTGACATAACTAAGATGTGGCTCCATTATGCTCTCTATAAGCAGAAACTAAATCTTGTTCAGCTGCTTTCCTTGATGCAAATCCTTCTTCTTCATGGTATAGCATGTACCAGCATTTAAGGTCTTGAAGGTTTTGATTTTCTTTAGAAAGAAGATTTCAAGATGATTTGGTATGTTGTCTGGGCAAACCCTGTTTCCTTAAAAACAATGTTTTCCCAAAATAAGAGAGGAAAGAGATTAAGGTGGTAGCATCCATCTTCAGAAATTCAAGTTTGATTTCTGTAAAGGTAATGTTTCCACCATAAATTGTTTCTTAGCTTACTCCAAAAGTTTTGTTGCACACATTTTCCCTATTTGCCATTTTCTCTGCACAGCTTCAGCTCATTATTTACAGGAATTGAAGACTGTAACTTGTCCTTTAGGATGGTGCATGTTAGTCCTTGTAAGATCTACCATGCAGCCAGTTGACTTAACTGTTCTGATCAGTGTCTACCTCACTCCAAAGAGAAGCATAAATACCCTTTCCATTGAGAGTGGCATACAGTACTCTCACTCTCCAGATTAAAACAGATCTACAACTCCTCCAGCATTTCCTTCATGACTGCCACTGCTACTTTGCAGCACACCTGCCATCCAAACATGCACTGCAAGCTGGCGAGAGAGGCAGGGTTTTGTGGCTGTAATAGGTTGTGGATATAACTGCAGACCTGCACAGTGCATCCTTCATAAAGGAAAACCCTTGGGTGTCCACAGTTACATACATAGAAGCATCATAAGAGATTATATCCTTTATGTGTTTTGCAATTATTGATAGAAAAACAAATACATGGGTGAAGAATTTTGTTCTTGCTTGTCTGAGTACATTTTTTAATTTTATTTTTGCTTTGTTTATTTGTTTTTATTTTGTCAATTGTTCTTTTTCCTTAATTTTAAAAGCCTAATTTAAAATACCTGATCTGTGGTAGTGTTATGCATATGGGAGACCACGGAAGTGTCATTAGCTATGAAATGTAATATAGATTTCTGTTTGATTGATTAGTAATTAGCTTACGCAATTTCTTTTCCAGGAATTTTCTCACAGGCATATCGCCAATCCAGATGCTCAGTTTCAAAACCAACCTGTTTGTGCATGGAACCCAGCTATGACAACACAGTACAAACTACATGCCACACAATTCAAAATTTGTTGAAATTACCAGACTATTCTTCTGAGCATCTTCTCTAAAAATTAATCTAAATTAGCAAACTCTTACACTTAATAAGTTGGCTGCTTCTAAATTTATTGGACACATAATTAAGAAAGAGGTAGTACTTATTTTAATCCGTATGAAACATATCTTGACTACTGCTCCTTTTCTGAGTGTCTTGAACAACGTGTCTGTCGCACAACTGCTTTTCCATGGTTTACCTTTCCTTGAGCATTAGTAGCTTTAGCTTCAGTTTCAAAGTAAATTCCTAATCTCTGGCCTCTTTGCCAAGCACAGGTGACATAATTGTCATGGGGAGAATGGCAACAAATCCAATCTTATTTGTCTGAAATCAGATGGGGTCTCCAACCAGGCATAACCATAACATATTCACAGAAATGGTGTTGCATACCTCTTTCCCTTAATCATCCATTTCTTTACATTTCTTTTCCTGCTTTTCTTCCCAATCCCATCTGCAGAATGTTTTATAAAAATAAATAAATAAACAAATAAACAAATAAATAAATAAAAATCCATTAAAGGATTAGGTTTCTACAATGTATTGTTGGGCACATGTAATGTGATCAAGAATCAATTTTAGAAAGTAACTTCTTGGTATGATTTTACTGTAGTTTTGTATTCTTTATGTAATGTTGTATCTGTCAAGGCAGAATGGACTTTGGATTTGTTATAATTGATTCTAAAGCTCCTTTCTCTGGTCTTTAGTATTTGTTCATACCTAAGAGATTGGCAGAGTAAGGGAAGAGAGACTTCTCCACTGTTAGCAAGGTTATGCAATTTAGTAGCCTTTATGGAAGTCCTTGTGGACTTCAGCATAAGGAATACCAGTAGAGATGGGAGAAAAAAGCAGATAGTTGGCTTCCCAATAGCCAGAGGTGAGGTTCCAATGGCTTCCTCAGAAGTGTTGTAGATTACTATTTCTCACTGTGATACTCCGTTGCCTTACAAGTTATCTCCTGAGCTTTGGTTGTCTGAGTATGAAACAAATAAAATAACTTAAGAGCTCTCACTTGAAGGTCAGTTCTCACTCCTCAGCCCACGTGTACCCTCTTTGCAATGCATTCCCATGACAAAATGTCTGGAATCTGGCAAAATTTGTTGGTTCTTTTGCATGGACACTGAACATAGCACAGAGAGAACTCTTTGACAGGCATCTCTGTCCCTTCTGTTCAGGGAACATGGCAGCCCATGAGCCCCCAGTGTGTTGTTTCACTAGTGAGGAAACAGGAAAATGACAAGAGAGACAGAGTTATTTATACTTCTCTGTCATCACATGCTGCTTGGATAAACAATCTGTCTCTTTTATGTTCAAAGTGCAAGCCAGCAGCTACTCAAACCTACACCAAAGATCTTACTCTTTCTTATCCTTGCAGATGTTATGCAGCACATGGCATATGGTGATGACACAGACAGCTATGTCTTCACTAGCACCAAAGAGTTTCCATAGGCTATACTGATTTATCTCTGCTTGCCTCATTAACTCATTTGTTTCTATAAGCACAAAACAAACTTTTAATCAGGTAAAAATCCTTGTATATTATTTTGATTTGGAGATGGTGAAATATGTACTAGCAGCTTATTGTTATTGATCTTCTTAGAGCTCTGTGCCCTTCTGGTGTATTGGACCATGGCAAGCACCTGCCAGCTCAGCCAACTATAGCCTGCACAGTGCAGGCAATCTGCAAAGTTATCATTCACTTCTTTGTTGACTTTTTTTAAAATGATAAATGTTAGAATCCTGTCTGAGTCATGGAGCATTACTGTCTAAAAGGAACTTATGTTTCCAAGCATGTCTAGGCAACCAGCTCATGCATAAGGCTGTGATTATAGCAGGTATTACAAACAGACCCCTCAACCCTCCAGCATCCTGAAAAGATTTCTTCTTCCTTTAGCTTTGTCTATGTGAGCTCCTACAGAATAAAACATTTGCTCCTATCACTGTCAGTAATATATTCAGCTAAAATTTGATTCATGAAAGATTTAAAACAATTGGTAGATAGCATCTGAATTAGAATTCTCAGCTGCAAAAAAGCTGTAAGATATGGGCTCCAGAGCAGACACTGTCAGGCTCTTTTTTTCTTTTTATGTGTTGCATTCAGACATCTGACAAAAATGAAAAATCTGGTGATGCAACATTATGATTTTTGGAAATCGGTTGGCCGGGTGTGCTGGCTTTGGTTTTTTCTTATGTTCAATCAGGCTTCTTTGGCTGACTGCAATGCACTTTTTGCGGGTGATTTAATTTTCCTTCCTGGTATAGACTGAGATGCAATCAGCCTGCATTCAAGCAATACACTCTGAAGAGGTGAGTCACTACCAGTTTTCATTTGAGAAGCACAGTGTGTATATAATAAATTGCATTATATAATGTGTGTGTGTGTATGCATTCTAAGTTTACTTGTAGTATATACAGTATATTCTATGTGCGGTAGTATACACATTACACAGAAACCTAAAAATGTATACATACATAATAGAATATATATATATTGCAGGTGTCTACCATATTTATACATATATATGACACCATGACACTGTCTATTAAACATCCCTTTTAATCACATTTTTCATATATTTGAGATTATTGTTTCTACTATTGGAATTTTTCCCCCTATTTTTGGGGCACCTTCTTCCATCACTCCTGCCTAGTGCCAGTCTCAGATGCATGACAGCAAAACAACTTTTTATGGACCTAATGGTTTTAATACTGTTACTTGAGATAGGTGGGTTTGTATGGAAAGTTCTCAATCTGAATAGCTTTGTCACATTTTTCAAGAATTTATTGAATTCACTATTGTTCAAATGGCAAAACTGGAACTCAACATGTAGGTCAACATGTTGAGGTCAACATGTAGGTCAACTATTGAAACAGGCTAACTTGACAATACTGAAGTACCCTGTGGTGTGTTTGTGGTGCCAAGAAGCAAAGCCAGCACTGGCTACTCACTTCTGTACAGTTACTTTCAATGTATGTCCCCAGAAGGAGGGGGAACCTCCTTGCAAAACTCAGCTCATCCAGAGAGAGATGAGGAGGACTGAGTCGTTTCCTCATCTTGTCCCATAGCAAAATTGATGATACATGTCTGAGTAAGGATTCCTCTGTCATGTGGAAACAGCTCATGTAAGGTCACTGCCAGCATTACACAAGGGTCCATCCATGGTGTTCTGTAACATACCTAGGCAGAAAAATTATCAGAAAGCCTCACCTACACAAAAGGTATTGTTCTGTCTCAGACAATTAGGTGAAAAAGCAAAATTTTCTGCAACAAGCAGTAAGCAAAGTTTGGAAGTAACAGCAGCTGAAAAATGAGAAGAGGCTCAGAGGGTCCTTTTGTTGCCAATCCAGCTGCCAAACACTGTGTGGTGAGAGCTGTGGGAGACAGGCCACTAGCAGCAGAACCTGCCTGGGACAGGCTTGGCAGTTGTGACTCAACACCAGTGCAAGTGCACAGGCAAACCAGATGTTCTCCAGAAAAGTAAAGCTTGCGAACAAGATTTGGATTACACTTGCATCTCTTCAAGACTGGTCAGATATCTGTTGGTGTTCTTGGGATGAGTACCTTGTACTGTGTCAGCAAAAGCACCTCACACTGTTGCTGGGCTAGGGTGTGGTTCCCGTGGTTCTCCCACTGATCAGATATTCAAGGCTCCAAATAAAGTCCTAGAGAGTACTTATCTCTAAAAGACTTTTAAAGTGTATGAGCTACCTGAATTCTAGTAAGGCAAAATAAGGAAAAGCATTGGCTAGCAGTATTCATGGCAAGCACAATTCTTCGTGCATCATGCACCAGTAGTTGTGTCTTTAGCATCTTGTAAAATCTGGTGAGCTGTCTCCAGTGTCAATGTTTCTTTATCTCTTGTCCTGTTCTACATTCTGGATGGGGAATGTAGGAAACTTAGAAGATTACTTAAATTTACAGTAAATATCATGTGCACTTTTCACATGCTAAGAACTCAGAAAACCTGTCTGCTGTTAGCTCTCTCTTTTACTATGTAAATGCCTCTGACTTGCTGTGTGTCTCTGTTTTCTTTGTGCATGTAGGGCACAGCTGTCTCCTTCATGCTGCCTTTTTCCTGATACATGTTAATCATTTACCTGCCCAGAACAGGTCAACCATTATTTCTGTCCTCTCCCAACCCTCACAGACTTGCTTGGTGGTTCAAATTACCTTTGCTCCTGAAATGCATGCAAAGTAAGGACTCTTACTCTCTTTAGGGGTGCCAAAGGAAGAAAAGTTGTTGATGCCAACACTGTCTGCATCGAATGTGTTAGAACTATTAGCTTACATCTGGTTATTGTTGGTTGTTGGCTTGCTTTATTTTTTTCCATTCATGACAACAGCCTTATATTTTGAAGCCTACAGGTAACCTGCTTACTTTTTATTGTTATGCACCCCAGTGTCACATTTTGTCTTAGCCAAGGCAGCCCTATCAGGCATGGCAAAATAGATTTTGCAACACAGGAGAAATATTAGTTGCTGGTTAAGCCACATCCCTCTGGACAAAGTCAAGATTTGCCACTCTTAATGCTTCCAAGGACTCTGTCAGAGCAGGATTGTGCTGTTTCATAAGGTTTGTTTGTAGTTTTTCTTGACTAATATTTTAGGAAAAAAAATGGTTTAAAAAAGGTTTTAATTTCAGAAAGCTGAAGGGAAAAGGGGGTGTTTTAATTTTGTTTCATGATTTTCCCCTCCTAGGTGAGACATAGAGTATTGCTCAAGGTTATATCATATTTTGACATATCCCTTTTGGCCAAACCCAATGATCTTATTAAGATGCTCTTTCAAAAGCCCAAGGATTTCCTCACCTGTCATAATCCTAACAATTTCAAGAGAAGCATGAAGTAAATCCTAAAGAACAAAGTTCTCGTCCTAATCCCCACCCTAATCAATAGCTCAGTAGTCTGGATCTTCTGCAGGATCTCTGTTACAAGCTGTGTTTTCTCCATTGCACAATCTGTTTGTCAGCCTCTCATAATGTTTCCACACTTTTAACAAGCTTTCTATGCTGATTCTGGCTCTTGTTATCTCATACTTCAGGTTTGAGCTTCTTGCAATGCAGAGATCCCTTCTGCATCTCCCTATTGACCACGCATTCATTTCACACCATTAGCTCACAGACCCTTCATCTCATGCATTTCTGCACATAATCAAATGACTTTGCCTCTTTCCTTCAATATGCCTCCTGACTCGTTTTTGCTGATTCATTCAACTCAAGTGATCACCTCCATGCTAACCATCTCAAAAACTGTAATTTCTAGCCTTTGGTGGACTAAAGTCATAGACCAACTAAAATGGAACCTCTTTTCACACTTGAAATTCTCCATTACCTTTCTTTGTGCCCCATACTTCTCTAGATGGGAGCCATTGGAGACTGCTACCTTCACCCTCAGTATCTTCTTAGAGAGGAATACTACCATCTTTTTGGGGTGGGAGTGTGCCCTAATACATTGAGCCGAAGCTGACTGGTTGTGTTTTGCTTTTAAAACAAAGAATTATTCCATTTTCCTGGTGTTGCCTTGAGCAACATTCAGCTGCCACAGATCCTGAAGCAGCATAAAGAAGCCATGTTGCAGTTTTCCCTCCTCTGTGCTGACAGAAAGCACTAGTGAGATTGAGATCTAGGCCATCTGGAGAATCCCTGAACACCGGAGCAGTGGGTATCACAACAGGTAGAAAACCAGTTGTCTTTTACCTGGTCATAGGACCATAGAACACTTGGGACACATAGGACCATAGCTTGGAAAGGACCTTAAAAGCATCTGATTTCAACCACCCTGCTGTGAGCAGGGACACCTTTCACGAGACCAGGTTGCTCAGGAGCCCTCTCCAACCTAGCCTTGAACACTTGCAGGAATGGGATACCCACAACTTCTCTGGGCAACCTGAGACAGTGCCTCACCATCCTTACAGTGGAGAATTTATTCCTAATATCCAATGTAAACCCATCCTCTTTTAGTTTAAAGCAATTCTCCTTTATCATATCACTACATGCTCTCGTTAAATTTCCTCCCTATCTTTCCTGTAGCCCCATTTAGGCACTGGGAGGTGCTGTAATGTCTCCCTTCTCTTCAGGCTGAACAGCCCCAACTTCCCCAGCCTTTGCTCAGACGCTCCAGCCCTCGGATCGCCCCTGTGGCCTCCTCTAGACTTGCTCACGAAGGTCGGCAACTCCGAGCCCTGATACCCGGTGACGGGAGAAGGTGTGCGGGGCGGTGCCCGGGGCAGTGCGGGGGGCAGTGCAGGAGTGGCCCGGGGGCAGTGCGGGGGGCAGTACCGGAGGCAGTGCGGGGGGCGGTCCGGGGGGAGTGAGTGGCGGTCC
>VZRZ01001488.1:610016-641473 GCA_013398175.1 Climacteris rufus | reverse complement strand
CGCGCCCTCCCGCCGGCCGCGCGGTGCCGCCGCGCAGTTGCCGCCCGGCCGTGCGGGGACGAGCGGGGTGGCGGTGCTGCCGCGTGAGTGGGTCCGGCTGGAGCGGGAAACCGGAGCGCGGGGCAGCGGGGCAGGCACCGGGCGGTGGGGCGGTCTTGGGAAGAGGAGCCTTCGGCGTTCTTCCGCAGGTCTGTCCCTCTCTAGGGCGTGCCGGGCTGGGCGGGATGGGATGGGGCTCGGGCTGCCTCCTGCCCAGCTTCTTTTCAAACTGCCTGGTTGCTCCCGCGTACTCCTTGTCTCTTCCGCAAACCCCCGTCTGTGTCGCGCTGAACTTCTTCCCTCCCCACCTTCGTCCTCTGGCTGCACTTGCATCCCTGGTCCCTCTCCCCATCTGCGCCCTCCTGTGCCATGCTTCAGATCCTGAGGCAGTGCCCTGTGGTGCTTCCGCCCCCCAGCCCCGCTGAGTGTACTTGACACCCCGCAGCGCCTGGCCTCCAGGCTTTCTGTCTGTGCCCTACACCGCGCCGTGTCTCTTCCCCTAAATCTTTTGACTATGTCTGGCTCTACGCAGTACTTATTCCTCCAAACCCTCTGGCTATGCCCCACACCTCCCGGTGCCTGTCCCTCAAAGCCCTCTGGTTTTGCCTCACATGCACTGAGCTCGTATTCCTGTCGTGAAGAACAAGTCACATTGTGGCATGTGCATGGCCTCACTGCATCAGGGACCTTATTGTTGAAAAATGCCTTTTTCCTCCCACACCTTTTGTTCCCAGAGAGAAGAGTGGTCCCAGGCATGAAGAAACGGAGGTTTCTTTCTCTGCAAGGGAGAGAAAGGTTGGAGACAGTCAGGGAAGAGGTGTGGTCCCTGTGCTTAAGATGGTGATATTAAAATGTAGGGCTGGAGGGATGATGTCTAGCCAGGGGTTGTCTCACAAGTTGGAAGGGAGGCTGTCTGGCTTGCTGTCTTCCTCCACTTTGGAGACAGGTCACCTTTGCTGCCATGTGTGGCAGGTCCGTCCTTATGGACTGGCCCCATCTGCGGTGAGGCCAAGAGATGAGGAAACAGGTTGAGGGGTTGATGGGGCTATGTTGGAGCAGTCTCTTAGACTTGTCCTTTGCAACTGTAGATGTCATGTGCTTTGTTTTAGAATTGTAATTATACTTAATACTTAATTTGTAAATATGTTTTGAGCTGAAACTTTGGTTGGGTCATGGGCATTGCTGTCACTGAGATAGAATATTGTGGTGCTTGAAAAGTCATAGTGATCTGCAGACCAGCTCTTACTGATTCTTTTTTTCTTGCAAAAGGAATCAAGGTATGTTAATTAAAGCTGTTCAGAAAACTAGAAAACTTTCAGCCATGTATGGATACTCTTTTCCTTACTTCATTGTAATCCGGTTCTTCCCAGACCCATGTGTAGGTCTGTGCTGAACACTGCCATGTGGGAGAAGTTTGAACAAGTTTTTCTGGTTGTTGGGAACAGCATGCTGCCTAATTTATTCTGCTGCTCAACACTTGGGGTGCTGCCCAGGAAGCATTCAGGCTGCCTTGGAGCTGCCTCAGGTAGAGGTAGAATTGTGGTCTACTGGCATGGCACTAGGCAGTGTGGATGTACTCTGAAAATGCTTCACTGAGCAATGAGAACAATTGTACTCCTAGGTTTGCTTGAAGGAAATTTACAAAGACCTAGGATCTGAAGACCTAGACAAACATAGGCTTAAAGTGAGGCACTGGAACAGGTTGCCCAGAGAAGTTGTGGATGCCCCATCCCTGAAAGAGTTCAAGGCCGGGCTGGATGGAGCTTTAAGCAATCTGGGCTAGTGAAAGGGATCTCTGCCCATGGCAGGGGGTTGGAATGAGATGATCTTTAAGGTCTTTTCCAACCCAGGCCATTCTGTGATTCTATGAAATTCTTCCTAGGCAGCACCTCTGTTGCAAATGTGGGGAATAATGCAATTTTACATTATCTCAATATAACATGTGATCTTTCTATTAAGTATTTATTGGTAGAGCAAGACAGGTTCTTGGTACAGGAAGCAATATTCATGGAATGTGTTGGGAAGGATGCCACAGCATTAGTCAAGTAATACATGCCAAATAGGATTTAACTAGTTATGAAGCTCACCGAGTACCATGAAATACCCATCAATTCGTTGTATACCAGTAAAAGAAAAGTTTCTGTATCCTGACGTGACTTGATGACTTTTGCTGAGTATGCTCCCCTTGCCATGCTGTGCCCTTCCTGGCTTTGTTTCTCTCTTCTGCAATAAACTGGGAATCTTTTTTTCCCCCTACCTTGGACTTCTGCTCTTCCTCTTGAACCTACTTCTGCCCAGTGTACCTGCTTTAATGCTTGTCTTATCTCTTCCTCTGGCCTGCCCCTTTCTGGTTGCTTAACACATAGATTTCTGGAGCTGTGGGCAGATGCAGAGCGAGGCAGAGGCGTAAGCAGTGCATGGGCTGGGCATGGGAGGCATGTGTGGAGTGAGGGAAGTGGGAGGATGTCACCTCTGTGCCATGTTCAAGGGCAGGAGGTGGAAGGGAGCCAGGATCCCGTTCTGGATCTTCATTAGCTGCTTGTGAAATCATGTTTGTTGTATTCTGGATCTAACTTGGCAGACTTCACATGGCGTCTCTTCCTGCCTGATGACTGCCTCAACATGGCTGTCAGAGGCTGCTGCCCCATGATTGTCCTGGTGAAGGTTGGTGTGAACTCCCTAGTCTGCCCCAGCTGAAATGAGATGGTTTAGCTCTCAGTTATGGGTTTAAAACAAACTGCTTTGTTTTATCTGAAGTGGATCAAGGATGATAGATAGTAGAGCTATGGTATATAGGCAAATATGAATAGATGGGGTGTCATCTTCAGTGGCACAGCATACTTTCTGCAACAAATGTTATAGCCCAACATGCATATTCACTTCAGATATCTGAAACTTTAAGCTGCTTCTCAAAGCCTGGGTAGCTGGAAAGGAGGAAATACTTGTTCCCCTCACTATTCCTCTGTCCCTCACTGTGGCTCTTCACTGTTCTGCTTTTCTTTCCTGAAGTCACAGCAGGTGGCCTACACAGGTGCAGTGTTTTTATCAGTTTCTCGTTGCCCAAGTACATAATAAATTTGAGAAATGGCAGACTTGATTATGTTTTTCTCTAGTGCAACTTGTGGATTGTTAACTTCAAACAGCAGTTTTGGTAGGCCTTTCTGAGTACTTTAAAGAAAGTTAGTCTGTGCTTGAAAGCTGCTTTGAAACTTCAGTAATTACTCTGCATTGTTGTACAGTGCTAGGGAGCAAGTCCCATGTGCTTGCCCAGGAACCTCACCCAGTACACTCAGGCTGTTCTGCATGCAAAGGGCAAATGCAACCTAAATGGTGAAAATGAAACCTTTTACGCCTCAAAAATATGGGATTATTAGAACAAAAAAAAAAAAAAAAAAAAAAAAAAAAAAAAGAATTAACAAAACAAGTAGATAATTTTGTAAACTTGATTGTACTTTTTTTTTTTAAACAGTTCCTTTTAAGGGGTTCCTTTAAAGCTAGAGGGTCATGCAATTATTTTAGTTTCTGTGGCCTGTTGTTACATATTCAATTTGCCAAAAAATTTGCAAAGTTGCTAGTGATGTGGCAGTTAAGAATTTTTTCTATGTGTATGACACTTAGTTGAAATCTAAAAAGTAAAAAATTATTTCAGCGGAAATGAAATATGTAAATTTATGCTGCTGAGAGACACCAGAACAACTCAGGTGCGTCTTTTCTTTTCTTGTCTTTGGTTTCAGTGTTTAATGCTGACCATTGACATGGAATTATTGAATAGGATTGGGTTATTTTTGTCTATTTTTACTGAATTCACAAAATAAAATGCATTCAATGTGACTGTCAATATATGTCTTTTTTTTTCTTCTACATGTATTTTGCTATTTTTGTTCTGTCTGTTTACGATGGCTACACAAAGCAATTTATCACTGAAGATGTTGAGTAGAAAACACCTGTAAGTAGTTTGTAAATGGAGTAACATGAGATAAATACACAGCTTAGAGAAGCACAGATTTAAGTGTCTTTAAGTGTTATCTTTGTTCTGGATGAGGGTCTGAAGAACTGAATTTCAGTAGCATTTAACTTCAGAATCCTGAGGTGGCACACAAATCTCTTAAAAACTACTTGTGAAGCATATCCAGCCCAACACAAACTCTGGCTTCCACGTGCAGAAAGGCACAGATGTCACAAGGAGGACAAATACTGGTGTCAGTAAACTCTGTGAATCATCTTATCTGATAGGAGCAATGGTATTCAGATTGCCCCTTTTAACTGTAACAGAGTAAAAGCAGTGAACATCAACTCGTAACTCCACTCCACTTGTGATACCTGCTTAGGCTGATGTTGTATTTTCACTGATATTTCTATTATTCCACATGCTTTTCTTTACATGTGCTTTTTGTGTCACTTTTCTTTTGTGCTGGCATATTTCTTGGTGAAAACTGGTGCTAAGAAGCACTGAGGAAATGGTGTGGGTTAAAAAAATACCCTTTATTTTTCTGTGAGGCTGCCCTTGGTCTGTTTCCCAATCTATTTTATTATGCAGCCAAAAATATGGTTGTTCCAGCAGAAGTCAAGGGTGACATAGGAGCAGGTATGAGTAATGGGGAGAGAGGTTGATTAAAATTACATTGCTACTATTAAAAGTGCTCTTATAATTGCAAACTTGCCCTGTAAACAGCCAGACTTGCTCTGCTTGAGCAGGCTGTGCTCAAGAGAAGCTGCTTGTAGAAGCTTTATGAATTCCTACATGCTGCCTGCCTGTGTTTAATTGTATTGTGAATTCTTTGTAGTTTGGATTATGTTTTATATTGATACGGGCCTTGCACATTGGGCCCTGTGCCTGGAGCCTCTATTCAGAGACTTTTTTTTTTTTAAAGCAATGCCTCACTGAATGCATGTGAATATGAGTGTAACTTTGTATAGTGCACTGCAAAACGCTGTGCAAAGAAATAGTTTGTACTGTGCAAAAAGCTGCTAAGTTTCAACAGGCATCTCATGCACTGGAATTCAAGATAATGCTCCTGTCCCAGTGATGGCATTTGGGGTTTATGGCTACGCCTGAGATAAAAATATAGCTTACTCTATTCCTTTTATTCTTTGTTTTCTAACAAAAGAAGGGGACGACTCTTGCTGAAGTCTGACTCACAAAGATCAGTTTGTTGATTTGGAAATAATTTGCATTGTATCATCAGTCCTGAAATGACTTAAAGCAGAGTCACAAAAACCTGATTCAGTGGTTCTCTGTATGCTTTCAGAGTATGGGAATGGTTCACATTGGTACTGTGTTCTTTCTTACAGGAAAGTTGGTTGAGGTGGCAAGAAAATTTTTTTTGTTTGTTTTTGCCTGATCTATTAGGAAGTCAAGTGAAAAAAAAAATTGTGTTGCTTTTCCTGAAAAGATATTGGCTGAAGCATCAAGATTATCAGGGTTATTGGACAGATGTGCTCTTTTATTCTGTTAAGTAAATACTGCAGTGTTTGTTTACCATGTGGCATTATGAATAGATGGGGATGGGCACGTGGAAATGTCTGCAATCAGTTCAGAGAAGTAGTATCTGGCAGCGTTTCCTTCTGTACATGTAAAAATTACTTAGATTCAGGTATATTGCAAGTGAATAATGTATTTTACAGTATTTGCATTCTTAACATCCACAACAATTCCTTTTGTGGTTTTTTAGATGTATAGTTGCAAAAATCTGATTAAATACATTCTTTATCACTTTTGTAGTCAGAGTTATGGCTTGTTTGTTCAGCTCTGAAGTAAAAAATTCACTTTTTAGTCTTTAACTGTACAGAAAGGAACTGACAAGCTTAATGAAATTATTGTAATGCACTTTGGAAGTGCCCTGTCCACCTTTGTCTCTTGTGAGAGTGAGAATTGTAGAATATCCTGTCTACGAAAGCCAAGAGGCTAGTGGAGTAAACTCAAGTGTTCACCGTCAACTTTGAAATAAAACCTTTCATGAAACTACTTGTGAGGTGCACGTCTCCAAAGGCTTGTTACAATCGCTCACATTATTACTATTGTGCCAACAACATTGTTTCTCTAGCACCTGTTCTGTAATAAGTCAGGTTGTTAAGGAGTTCGCTTGAGTTTGTTTTTACATGAACAAGGGATAAAACTGTGAGACAAGGCTGTAAATAGCCTCATGCCATAGCTCTCATGTTCAGGAAGTTCACTCAGTTAAACTTCTAACTATGAACATGTCAGATTTTGGAGAAGGGAGGAGGGAATGTAAAATACAGTTGTTGTTAGGGCTCTCTGTGCCTCTCTTCAACTAGTCCTTTAATGACTGCTTGATGCTTTATGGGTTGAAATATTCTCCATCTGAATTTCAGATTATACTGAAATTGCTTTTCATAAACTGAAGTGGTACACTGGATCAGTTAGGGAATCTTATCAGAAAGTTGTGGAGAAAAGGTTTCGGAGCACAGACTGGATCATGCAGAGTTCTGGTTTGCTTTGGACTTTTCCCCAGTCTTTTGAAATGAGATTGCTACTTTATTTTAAAACTGAGCATCTTATATACTCCATTTGAACTACATTTAAAAGTATGGAATGGAAAATTGCCTCTGGAGGTGTGGAAATTGTGCAATCTGGTGTTCTTGCTTTTATCCTGTAGAGACTTTACACTTATTGTTGTGAAGTGGGATATTTCATCAGTTGCTTTCATCCAGGGTGCTGAAGCATCAGACAAAACTTGATTGAATCCAGAAAGACCTTCGTGATAAGTGAGGGAGTCACTTTTACAGACCATGAAATTATGTGACCTTGGCTCATTCTTTGAGATGACTGCAGTGGGAAGAGATCCAGTCTTCCTTTCCAGTCAGTGGGATAGCATTATGCTTTTTGGATATGTTCAGCTGGATGAACCTGCACCTGAATAATGTATATGTAAGACAAGGAATGAGGGTGAAAGCAAATTCTTTGGTTTAAATGTGAGCAATAGAGTCATCCTGAAGTGAGGTAGAAGAAGAAGAGTAGCGGCAAACCACAGTGCTTGGAAATGTTGTCGTGATGAGGGCTGTGCTGTTGCTTTAGGTTCAGAAAGGGAGTGTGGCCTGCTAGTTTTGCACACTAATTGGAATATTGAACTGGCACCCACCACTTCGATTTTGCTCACAGCTTTGCTGTGTAACTGGTAGAAGACATGCCCCTTCTTCTCTGGAGACTGGGAGCTCTAAAGAAAGAGTGAACCAAACACACTGACCTCTTCTGCATAGCACTGACACCTGTATGTCCAAAATGCTGTCTAAGACTTCCTTTGATAACTTAAATGCATAGCTATACATACATTTAGTTTTCTTTTGTATTGGAAACAGTGCAGTGTTCTTCTGCTTTACTGCTGTTGCATGCTGAGTAGACTATTAGACACTTGTCTGTTTGTAGTATACTGGTGTTTTAAAGGAACATTAGTATTAGGCTGAGTACTCTGCTGCTTGCCAAGCTGCTTTGCTGGAAGTATTATTGTCTCCTGTGTTACTCTGATGTTGCACATCCATTGCCTAATGCGTTTTGTTGATGGGATTTCTTTTTTGTTGTGTTTTTTTGTTTTTTTTTTTTTAGCTATTTATATTTGGCAATCTTTCAGGATCGAAAAGAGAAAAAAAAAGTGCAGTTGACTTGGCCAGACATAGCCGGTTCATCCCTACATGCTGTCTGGATGAACTGTTGTATTTTAAATCGCAGAGATGTTTTGTGGTCTTGGGTGGTCTCTGAAAGCTCAGAAAGATGGTAAAAACTGCATGCTACTGTGATAGTGGAAAATAGTGATAGAAGATGAAAATCCTTACAACAAACCTGTGATTAAACTTGTTCACAGATGTGTTATTTGATTCTGATTCTCTGTGAGGTTACTATTTGGTAGTTTCAGCTGATTTTAAAAAGCTCTACTGTTACAAACTCATGGCCTGCATAGTGCTGCTTCTTATGCTGTTGTTGAGCTTCCAGAAAGTGCAAAATAATGAAGACTTTTAGAAATCCCTGTTAGCAAAGGAACCAAGGTCTGGACAACTACATCAGGAGCAGAAGTATACCATCACAGTCCTTAATGTATCTTTGCCCATTATATCAACCTCTATTTTGCATTTGGTTATCCAAATTCCTGCATGTTGGTTTCCTGGAACTTGAATGAAGAACTGATGCATCTTTAAAGATGGATTTTTTTAACAAGATCTGGTTAAAAAAATCTTGGAGACAGTTTTGCTGATCAAGCCAGTTAATGTTTTTAGGTGATGGATAGTTTTGTTTTCATGTAAGTTGTTGAGGTTAGGCTGTCTTCTGAATACTCGATGCAACATTATGTTGACCACTCAACCTTTTTCTTTCGTCTCCATGGGTCTTCGACTGCTCTGTGTCACCATGTCTGGATGTTTCCTCCCTCTAATGCTTGTAGGCAGCTATGAATATTCCTATTCCATACTGTTTGTTGAGTTCTGGCCTCCAGGTCTTTCACAAGAACCCTTTGAAAATCTGGCACTTCTGTAGTCCTTAGAAGGGTATCTGCATAGCAAGTGAAAAAGAGTATTTTTGAAGCTGCTGCTAGCACTGTATCAAAGCATAGGTGCTCCCATTCTTGTGTTTGCCCTATGTGCCCAAGCTGTCCAAGTAGATCAGCCTCCAATGGGTGAGTCACCTAGAAAGGAAAAGGTGCTGTGCTGTGGTGTAAGCAACATGCAGGATGGCTTGAGTGGTACCCAAAAGCTTACTCAAATTTCAAACAGAATCAAATGGGAGTTTATAGTGTACTAATTTCCATGCATTCATCTCTGGATTCAATATATAAGCACAACACAAGTGGCTTTGACTACAGCATAAGCCTGTAGAGTCATTTCCTTCAGCTGTCCCTAAACTTCAGATGTCTCTTGACTGTCCATTCTCCACCCCTCGTGATTCCTCCATTGAGTGCAGAGTACATCAGACACTGGGAAACATCTGGGTTTTCCACCTCACCTCCATTTCAGAAATTGTATTTCACTTAAACAGTAACTCTTTGGTCAAGTGTAAACTAATTACCTCTTTTTTTTTTTTGGCTTTGTTTTGTTGTTTTTTGTGGGTTTTTTGTTTGTTTGGTTTGGGTTTTTTTGTTGTTGTTGTTTTGTTTGTTTGTTTTGTTTTTAGGTTTTTTTTTGTGGGGGGAAATCTCCTTTGCGATGCAGAAATGAAAAATTGAGTGTTAGGAGAAATTAAAAGTATATTCATGGCTTTACTGCTCTGTTTGGTTGTTCTGGCTGGGAGGCTTGAGTCTCCAAACAGTGGTATAACGTGCTTTCATGGGTTGCCTGATGCTAATACTCATGAGTGTGCTTCATAGCGATTAACCAGACCTTTCAGCATGCTGAAGAATGTTAATTTAAACAACAACAAAAAACCAAACCCAAAGCCTAAGTCCTGTGTACCTCACTGCATATAGTGATCTGAAACTTCCAGCTGCAGCTGTATAAATTGCCAGCTCTGGACTGGAAAGATTTAGGATGTGACAGTGTAGTTGCCTCCTGGAGTGCTCCAAGAAGCACGTGCCAAGACTGCACTTGGGAGCAGCAGCCTTTTAATGATTCTGTCAACATGCTTCCTTGGGTAGGAGGACTGTTCTGAGACTTTAGTTTGAAAACACTTAGCACATTTCCCCTAAAGTGGCTTTTATCACCCTAAAGTTCTGCCATCGGCTGTCACTGTGCAGCTGCTGCCAGTGTCACACTTCCCAAAGTACATGAGGCGCTGTGCAGGTCACTGCCAAAGGTGC
This sequence comes from Climacteris rufus, assembly GCA_013398175.1. Taxonomy (NCBI): domain Eukaryota; kingdom Metazoa; phylum Chordata; class Aves; order Passeriformes; family Climacteridae; genus Climacteris; species Climacteris rufus. The sequence continues at coordinate 631,697 of VZRZ01001488.1, read as the reverse complement.
CGGCACAGCTGGTTCCTGCTCTCTCTGGGAAGAGCCCCCTCGGGAGGCTGCAGTTGCTGATGTTTACAAGGCTCAGCAGCATGTCCACTATATTGCATGGTAGCTTATAAAGAGGGGGGAGGGAAGGGCGGGTGTCAGTTCTAGGTCAGCTGCCTTTAAAATTTATGCCTGCCTACTGCAATGCAAGCAAAATAGGAGCAGAAGGAATGCATTATTTTGCTGCCTAACATATCGGCCCAGGACCCAGAGGGTGGGTAGGTTGAGCAAGTGCAAGGCAGTGGGAAACAATGGTAAAGCAAATTAGCTCACGTCAGCATGAGAGAGTGGTGTGGGAGCAGTTCAACTATTGTAAATTGCTGCATGAAAGTGTGAACAAAATAGTATGTTGCAACTCTGCACAGGTGTTATCAGTATACTACTTACGAATATTCTGAACCCAGCAAGGTTAGAGCTGGTGCAATAAAAATTCCATAAAATGGCATTGATTTTGCAATGTTGTTTTGCCATGGCAACTACAGTGACAGGAGCTGAGTGTATGATATACACAAGAAGTAACTGTGGAAAAACATCTGTTCCTTTGATAATCATGAATATTTTTCACTTTACTTGCTTACCTCTTCTTTCTTAAGGTGAATATTATGTTCTTAAGGTAATCATATGCATTTTTTTCCCCACCTCCTCTTCCTGTAAAACTCCTTTCTGATGTATTTTTGTTACAAAAGACAGTCCCATGTCTACCACAGGTGAAAATTATGGTCTAATTTTTCTATATTTATTTTTTCTGGTGCTGGATAGCAACTGGTATATTGCCATTGATTATTTGGTTATGACATGTCTTCGGAAATAAAAAGGCTTGTCTGCTTTTTTTCCATTGATATTGGCTAGATTAGCAAAATACTAGCTGTGTAACAAGTCCTGTTCCCATTTATTTTAAGGGGTCTTCTCTGGAAGCTGAAGTCTAGCTCTGCATTTCTGTTTCTGTTTAGCTTCCATGGAGTGCCCCCCACGGTGACTATTTAATGACAATTTACTTCGTTGCTCTGCTAAGAGGTGGGTAAACACAAACCAAGCCCTTGGTAGCAAACTGCTTCTATTGTAATTAATTTGATGTATGAGAGTCTCATATGCAGTTAACTCACATGCATTAAATCTTGACTGAAAATTAGGATAGATGGTATGGTGGAGCCAACTCAGTGACTCAACTTGCTACTAAAGAAAGGGGACAGGTCTCAGTCATTAGACATCTTTGATCCCTTTCATTCAAAGTATTTAGCTGGCATTTGCACTCCCTCTCTCTTTTTAGAGCTACCTATAAACTGAGTATTAAAAATAATGTGCTTCCTAAGCAGCTTAAGAAATGCAGTCCGTGTTATCTTTGGAGTGCAGGTAAATAGCAGTCCTTACCTCTCTAGTTCAGTACAGTTTTGTATTCTGGTTTGCTTGGTTACTAATGATGTGTATACCCTTTAGAAACACCACAGCTGTAAATAATTCTTACATATCCTTATCAGAATTGTCTCTACCATAGCTGTTTGTAGAAGAAAAACAAACAGAATGGGTAAAAGCTCCGCATGTTACGAAGATGTTGGCTTGTAGATGAATGAGCAGGGAGCACAGGCAGTATGAGTTAGCATGGCTGAAAATACTAGATTAGCATTGTGCAGCATGGCTGAAAATACTAGAGTGTGTGACTGCTGTCTAGGCTCTTGTTCTTGTTTTGTGAAAGTCTGTTTAAAATGACCCAAAGCTTAGTTGATGTGGTATTTAAAGAAAATCTGAAATGCTGCAGAAAGTTTTCTAGTTGTAAAATAAGGTAAGCAGGAAAAAGGAGAGTCTAAATCCTTTGGGGAAGGAGAATATTAATCTGAGTTGGATATGGCCCAATTACTAAACCAATGCTCTGCCAAAGGCCTTTGATAAGGGTAATGATACACCATTATCTTATGGAAGTGAGGTTGCATTGACAACCTTATTTTGACTTCTAAGTGAAAGTGGTCGTGCTATATGTGCCGCAGGACTTGCTGTGTAGGCAAGTCTGGGTGAGCTGGTGTGTCACTGGGTGTCACTGAGCTGGAATAAAACTGAAAGGAGCTAAGTGTAAGTTGTGCATGGGGAACCAACAAGGAGAAGAACTTCCGTTCTAAGCTGCGGGCAGGAACCTGTCACTGCAGCAGAGGATTAGGTAGGTGAGACTGGTTGGCTGAAGGATGGCTGACATTGACATGCTCAATAAAGAGCTTTTGGTAATGGCAAGGGAGCAGTGACAACAGGTCAAAATTCTAGGAATTTTTCCTGTACTTATGTTTTGGCATTTCTCTAAAACATTGGAAGTATGGGGAGAGAAAACTGGTGAAGATACACAGATGTTCATGGTGCTCACTTCCTAAGTGAAAGTGAGAACCTTTTCAGGGATGTGCCCAGAGTCTTATGCTTGAGTTAAACTGATAACTGGGTTCAGACTTGTAAATTCCTTCCAGGCTATGACTGCAGGGACTATTTAGACTTGATAATTCTTTCTATGTGATGGAGGAGATTAGTCCCTAGGATCACTTCACATGCATCTCTGCAACCTCAGGTGAGATATTCAAGATATTTAAGATACTGGTGATGCTAGGTCTTTTCTTGCCTTACTGTAACACAGTGTAGTTTTTGTGGCTTCGTTTCTCATCTTGCAGAGTGTCCCTTGTGGTTTGTGGTGGACTTGTTGAGGCGGAGCATGTGAAGTTCTTAACTACGGATCTAGTACATGACTGTCTATGAGTAGGCAGGACTGAATGATGATATGTGCTCCCTACATGACTTCATTATCAGCTTAAAGGGATCTATGACAGGGCTGTTATTCCCATTTTCTCCCTCCCTGTGGCACTTCAGTTTGTGAGTCTTAATGTTTCCTTTGCACAAGCTTGTTCAGCCTTTCAAGTCTGAGTTGACTGAGAAATAACAATTTTTTACTCTCTCAAAGCCTAAGCTTTCATTTGGATTGGTGAGCTGCTGTGGCTTATGCTGCAGCTGACGGGACCAGTCCTGTTGGTTGTGCTGCTATGAGACTGGATGCACATGGGGCCTTCATCATTCAGATACTGGTGGTTGGTTCAGTGTAGGTGATCCAGGAGAATGTCCATATAATTCTGGCTGAGAGTTGGGTAGTCCTGAAATAGTTCCCATAAGAACAGGATTTTCCATGCCTTTTGTTAGTGTTCATCTGTGAAGTCTGCAGTATCTGTTCTCCTAACAATTTATAGAGAGGTATAGAAGAAAATACAAATTGGTCTTTATTTTACAGAGCAGCAGAGTGGGAAATCGATTAGATGGATAGAAAACCAGTCTGAAGTATGGTTGAAATTAAACTGTTTTTACTAGTTCTAGAATTAAATGAAGAGATGCTATGTAAAAAAATTCAGTAAGGGCAACTACACCAGATCAGTATTAGATCTCTTATTAAATGGTTTAAATGAGGAATTTTAGAAATAGATGTTCTAATATAGCTTCTTAGTCACCTTTTTTTAGGATGCCCACTGTCACAGTGTTTATAAGCAATATTATCAAAAAGAAAAAGGCCATCCAACACTAAGCAGAATGTGGCAAAATTACCTGTGACGTGAATCTTTCAAAAACTGGGCTGGATGGTTGAGAGAAGGCGTAAAGAATGGAAAAGGTGACAGAAACTCCTCTCAGCGAAATCCATAACAACAGGTGACACCCAGCTAAAGTTTAAAACTTTGTTGCAGAATATGGGTGAGTAATCCGTATATGTAATAGGCAGTTTGTAGTTGCTTGCCATGTGACATAAGGGAGTAATGTAGTTAAAATAACTGCAATTATGTAACTTACAGCCTTGGGAAATAGGAAGGGCAGAGCTGGTATTTCCCAGGTAAAGCTTAAGATACCATCTGTGAAACGTCCTAATTTAATTACCTCTGAACTTCAAGAGCAGAATTAACAACAGTATACAAAGTGATTCTGAAACATGAAAGTTTCATAATTGTGCCTGAATATGTAAGCCAGTATTACTGCCATTTCTTAAGCTATAATTTTGAAATCAGACCTGCATGGGTCAATGCTTTCTGTAGGCTCTCCCCCTCTTCCAGTGGGGTCTGCATGGGGAAGGATCCTCCTATCATCACTGTCATATCAGGTCAGGGGTGATACTCCAGAACCTTTGCTTTTGGGACCTTTAGCTTTTGGAATCCATCTTGGGTGGAAATTAGACCACTGATGTCTGCACTGGATTGTCATAATCTCCAGATATTTTCTAAGGCATCCCTGTAAAAGTAACTTTTCTTTTTAATAAGTAGCTTTGTTCTCTAATAAAAATTTTAATGTGTTTTAAGTTCACACTGAATGGAAATTTGTTTTCTGGAGTGACAGAGCTTTTTTTCATTTTGCTTGTTTTTTTCTGAAGTTCTTTTGTGTGAATATTTTGATCAGTAGCCATCAACATAAAACAGTTGTTGTAACATTACTGTTTAAAAGCAAATCTTGATATGTTTTATTATTTAAAAACTATGTAGGGGTAATAAATAAGCCTCAGGAATGGCAAATATCTTTCATGTGGGTTAAGCAAAGGAATGTGAAAAACTTCTTGTTGTCGTTTAAAAATTAGGAATGTTTGAGGCATACCAGTAATTCCCATTACAAAAATCACTAATAGTTTTCTGAGCTAAGTGAACTTAAGCACTTCCGACAACTAGTTTCCTTACCACTTGTCATCGTCAGACATTCTCATATGGTTTGCTGTAGTATTTGTAGCATTTTGCTTGGTGTAAACAATCTTATCTGCCCTTGCCTCTCCAGTAAAAAGGTAATGGTCCAACTTGGAATTGGTTCTGCCAATCTGCATGCCTTAGCTACAGTTAGTGGGCTCTTCCAGCTGTCTGCTGAGCTGCAGGGAACCAGAGGACAGCAAATTACTTTGCTCTTTAACACAACCCTTTTCCTCCTTTGCCTCACTTCACCTTCTAATTTTATAGTGGTGGAGACACATTTGTTTAAAGATGTGTTCAGAAATTATGCTAGTACACTGACTTCCACCCATGTGTGCAGTATGATTTCCATGGACAAAAAGAAAAATAGCGCTTATTTGATTCGAAGAGCTGAATACCATGCATATGTTTTTGAAGTGATTTTGCACTTGTTTTCCAAATGCATATGCTTGAGAGGACTGCCTCTGCTAATTTTGAAAATGAATCTGCTAGTGTTACCTACCTAATTTGGAGAGAGTTTACTACAAACTAGACAATCTATTGTGCATTTTAATGGCATTTTTAAATTTTGATATCAGCAGAAAGGAGAAAATTGGAGACAAAAGTGCTGATGTGCTGATTCTCTAAGTACATTAGCAGGTATGTAAACCAAATGTATGTTTTCCTGACTGAACTATGGCTATGCAAATGCTTAATGGGCAGATGAGTTTATAGTATGAAGAAATAAAACTGTGTGTTTAACAAATGGCCTTCTCTGGCCCCAAGTCTTTGTCCCTTCAGGTGAATTCTTTCCAGTCTCACATTTAGGAGATAAGTTCTGTAGCCTAAAAACCTGCCAAATATTTTGGAAGATTACATTGTGGTCAAAGCATTATAAGGTTACTTTATAACAACACAGTTTTACTATAAAAACAGTCTTTCAAAAATGGTTTGTTTTTCTTGATGAAGCACAAGCTAGTTGTTTATCTTTTGTGTGGGTATGTCATTTTCTTTTTTCCTTTCTCTACTATTACAAAAATTAAAGTAGGCCTTGATCATATTATTTTCCAGTGCATGTGAATGTGTGTAAGAAGGTAAGACAAAATAGCTTCTGTGCTGCCATTAACCCTACTTTTGTAGGTGGTTAACAAAATAATTATCCTGAAAAAACCAACATTAATGTAAAATGCTTTTCACAGAAATGGATTTATGAAGGAAAACTGGATAGCTAGTTAAGAAAATAAAAGAATTGGAAGGCACACTGAAAGTGAAATAGTAGTGTTATATATGAAAGCTAGTTTTAAATAAATTTTTTAACTATAGGAAAGTTCTGAACAGCACTGGTTTTCTTGCAGACATTACTTCTACTCTTAAAGTAATTTGATTTAATTTACTGCATTTTGCTTACCTTTAGATTCAGATTAGTTGCTCAGTCACTATTGTGTGGTGAGGCTGGGGCTGCTTTCTGTGTACATCCTTCTCTCAAGGGTAGTTACCAGACTCCAAAAGCTTTCTGAATGAGTTTGGTAGCTGCAGTGGAGTTGTGTCTTGCTTGACTATGAACAGAAAAGAACTCTTGAAGGCTGAGAGTCTCTCCTGTCTTAACTTTCATGGAATCTTTTAAAGGAAGAGAAGCTGTGGGTGCTGGGGTTAGGAAAAGTGGGACAAATCCCTCGCCATCCTTCTCGACAGGAGGACAATCCCTTCCCCTGGCAGGGGCTGGATTTCACTATTTTTATCAGCTGCCTTTCTACTACAAGCATAAGCAATCTATTGGGAATAGTTTGGTTCCAGATAAAGGCTTGCTTTTAGACTCAATGCCTAGCAGGTTCTATTTAAATGCTGACAGCATGTTTGTCTGACTTCTAATGCAAAAATGAAAGTAATGTTGAGAAGTCGAGTGGGTAAATGTAAAGAATTGTCTACTTGGGAGATTGCAGTTGTTGGATGACAACTGTAAGAGGGAGGAAAAATCAATCAACACTCCGAGGCCCACTGTAGTTGGTTGACCCTGGCTGGGTGCCAGATGCCCACCAAAGCCTCACTCTCACTCCCCTCTGCTCCTGGACAGGGGAGAGAAAATATAACAAAGCATTCATGGGTAAGGACTGTGAGACATCACTCACCAAGTACCATCATAGGCAAAACAGATTTGAATTAGAGGTATTAGTTGAATTTATTACTAACAAAATCAGAGGACAATAATGAGAAGTAAAATAAAACCTTCTCCCTACCCCTCCCTCCTTTCCAACTCTACCTCCTCCTCTCCCGGTGGCATAGGGAGATGGGGAATGGGACTTATGGTCAGTTCATCACATTGTTTCTGCCATTCCTCAGGGAGGGGAGTTCTTCCCCTGCTTCACCATGGGGTCCCTCTCATGGAAGACAGTTCTCGATGAACTTCTCCAATATGAGTCCATCCCATGAGCAACAGTTCTCCACAAACTGCTGCCGCATGGGTCACTCTTCCATGGGGTGCAGTCCTTCAGGCATAGCCTGCTCCAGTGTGGGCTTCTCTCTCCACAGGTCTTTCACAGCCTCCTCTCAGGCACCCACCTGCTCTGGTGTGGGTTTCTTCCATGGGCTGCAGGTGGATCTCTGCATCCCTATGGATCTCTGTGGGCTGCGGGGGCACAGCTGCCTCACCATGGGCTGCACCAGGGCCTGCAGGAGAATCTCAGCTCTGGTGCTTGGAGCAGCTTCTGTCCCTCCTTCTGCACTGATCTTGGTGTCTGCAGGACTGTTCTTCTCACATGTTCTCACTTTGCTCTTCTCTGGCCACAATTACAACCACACAAACCTTTTTTTTTCTTCTTCTTCCCCTTGTTATCACAGAGGTGTTAACAGTGTTTCACTGGACCAGCCTTGGCCAGTAGCAGGTCAGTCTTTGGAGCTACCAGGGATTGGTTCTGCCAGACATGGTGGAAACTTCTCACAGCTCCTCACAGAAGCCACACCTGTAACCCCCCCACTAACAAAACTTGCCTTTACAAACCAAATACACCCATATGAAGTGGCAATTAATTTAGAGCCAGAACCTACACTGAATTTTCTGGATTTCTAAGAGCATGTTTTGAAGTCGATTTCTTGTTTACCTCTGGTCTTGGTCAGCCTGTTGAGCTAGCCAGTCTGAATTCCAGTAATGTGAGGGTGAGAAAACTGAGTAGCAGTGAAATCAGTAACCTACTTTTCTTATCAAAGAACCAGTTAAATATAATGGAATTATTGGTATTCAGTGAATATATTTGTTGAAAAGTTGAGCTATACTGTGCACAAGGTGTCTGTGGGCTTTGGTGGAATTTTATTATAATCACTGCATGAAGTAATTCCTGTTTGCCATGCCTTGTCTCTTGACAGACATGTGTCTGAAATGGGAAGAATACTGGATTAAAAGAATAATTTATTGTACACAACATAACTGTTTTATTTCAATAGTTATTTATAAAGTAAACATTTTTTATTGGTTCCTCCCTAGCACCAGCTATGGCTGAATTGCTTGGCTGTCACAGTTGAGCACTTTGAGGTACCTTTTATTTAAGACAGGGCTGGATTTATGTATGTTTGATATCATCCATAGCTGTCTTATGGAGCAAGATGACAATAATATTTATAATTTGCCTCTGACCATGAAATCTTTTCTCTCAGGTGATTGGCAGTGTCAAAAGCAAGAGGTCTTCTCAGGTTTCCATTAGTAAAGAAATAAGATGCCCCCTATTTCTCATTTTGTCAGCACCTTTATGAGTATAGAGCACTGAAGCAAACATTGTAATATGAATATAGGATGTGTGAAAACAGCATGAAGGCAGTGATACTGAGTTGGGAAATGCTGATGGTGGAGTATGATATTTCTGGAGCTTTAAAGAGACTTGCAGAGGGAATGTTTTCCAAATGTGAGATTGATGGTGGATTCAGATATTCAGAGACACAGGACAAAAGTGCAACCAGGAAAAACAAGTGAGTAGCAAAATGAGAATTGGGATGAGGTAGATCAGATGAACTCTAATGGAGACAGACTTTTCTGTGTTGCATCTTTCGGTGAAGGGTGGGTGTCATGCCTAAAAACTCCTGTGAAATGGCAGGGAACAGGATGTACTTGTAGCAGTGGAGATAAGGGTGAAATTGTTTTTCTGGACTGTTAAGGTGAAGACAAATGAGAAGATGATAGTGGGGAGATCTGAGGAGAGAGATGCATTACCATCATGAGGGGAGAACTGGCTCTCTAAAACTGCAGCTGACTTAGCCTGGAGGACTTGCAGAAGAGCCGACAGAGGAAGGGAGCTGGTTATCAAGGTGTGCTGCAGCCTGAAATAATACATAAATAAATACTACTAATAAAGGTGAATACAGTGTGAAGATTGCACAGGGGTATTAAGAGAACTTGTATCGTTAAGTGAGACCCTGGGTGGGAATGGGAGAGACACCGTCAAATGTGCTGGGACTTTTAAAAGGTATTTTTTAGGGGGAATGAGGCCAGGGAAGGGCTGATGAGTGCTTGATAGTGGAGCAAAAATCAGTATTCATATAAGCATACTTTGAAAGTTTTACATAAGTAGGAGGTACCACATGCAAAGTGGATGTGCTTGATAATTTTTGTGGGTTGATGGTATTACCATTAGTACTATGACATTCCATGGTCATGGTATGGAAACAGTTGATTCATCAGAGTAGGATTTGCATACTAATTATTACATAGCTAATTATTGTATTTAAAAGGAGTATGCTGATATATTGGTACTTTTTCTCCCTCCCACCTACCCTAGAAATACATCTTAGAAATTTTTTTTTTCAGTAATAAATGTTGCAAAGCTGAACTTCTTCACATATTGGTGACTTGGACTTTAAGTGGAGATGGTGATAAAAATTAATTTAAGCATCTGTTGTTTATTCATACTTATCCCTTAACTGTAATGGTTAACCGCAGCACAGGTTCTTGAGATAACACTTCATGGCACAGAAGGACCTGGTTTGTATGTAGAGATTGCAAAATCATATTGTTGTGCATAACAGCTCAAAAATATCAGCTATAAATTAGACCTAAGGATAGTGGGATGTGGTCAGTTAATATTTAATGATCTGTATGTTGCATATTGTGCTCTGTTAGCCCTTTCCTCCTTTTATACCGCTCTGTTTCCTGAAAATCTTTTCCAAAAAACTTTAGTAATCTTTATTTTATTGACAAAAGTCCATATTTCTGTTTTGATTTGTTTTCTGCAGGCAGCATCGTAAAATCTTTATCAGGTGAAAATGGCCCTTAGCAATCTGACATCAAAGGCTGTACTACTGTATGATGAATGGATTAAAGATGCCGGTGAGTCATTTAAATCTAAAACTTTCTAACTCCCAATAATTTTGAATAGCAATGTGTAACTATGCTAGCTGTGCTGTTTATCAACATAAAAGTAGCTCTGTCGTCCTGTGAATATTTGTAAGACTTGCCAGGTTACCTATTGACATGGCAGTCTAGTTTTTGCATTTTAAAATAGGAAGTAAAGAAAACTCAGGTTTTGTTTTATGGATATAAAGTCTGAGAAAATAAAGTGCAGACAGTTATTCTTCTGTAAGCATTTCTGGCTTACCTGAATATATAGTTTGCATTTTTCCTGTGGTGCTGAATGTAAAGTTTAACTCTGTTTCATTACCAAACAATTACATTTTATCAGTTAATTCATGCAGGTGCATGGTGCTACTGTATTTTGCTTTTGCAAAGTGAAAAAAAAACCCAAACCCCAAGTCCTGATAAGTTTCAGTGTTTTGAAATTAATCCTCGGAGTAATTAACTCTGTCTCAGTGGTATTTTGAAAAGGGAGGTTAGTCCCTTGTTGCAGTTAGTAAGGGATATTAAACACACTTTCCTTTTATATTGTCACTCTGTTGTTCTGTATACTTACCAAAAGCTAATAGAGAAAATCTCAGTTCTGGGGTTAAGACCCATCTGTCTCAGTGTTTCTCACTATGGTAGGCAGATAGTGACAGGGATTAGCTGATTCCTGGAAAAACATTGAGAAGCTGTTAAGGTTTGATAGGTAAGATTACTGATTTATCTTTTCCAGCATAGCAGAGCACCACTTTTCTTGTTCTGTGGAAGCACAGCATGCAAATGAGATGGGAGTTTAATCTCGAGGTGTCTCAAGGGGTGAAATGGATTGGGATGGAGTGAGCATTTCTGCAGCATCCATGACTTCAGAACTTGAGTGCTTTGTCTCCAGCCCACCAGTGCTTGTATGTGGCTTTTTGTGACACACTGTTAGTAGTGGGACACAGTTTCCTGAGGATGAAGGTGGAAAGAATATCAGGAAAGGTTTGGTAGGAGCAGTGCAAGGGTGGATGCAGAAAGAGCAGTCAGTTGTGAAGAGCTGGTAGTTCTCTTGCAGTGCACATGAGCAGATTCCTCATGTTGTGGGTCACAGTCCTGCTTGGTCTGTGGGCAGCAGCACTGGCACATTACAAGCTGTGAGCAGCATCATGATGTGCTCTCCTCCTCAATCTGTTTTACACTTTCAGTGGCTGTAAACCACATCAGAGAGTCTCACGGGTGAAAGGTTGCTTGATTGCTGTGGGTTGAAAATTCTCTGACTTGAAACTTTTGGCTATGAATTAAGCACTTGACAAAAGTAACAGTAGTATATTTTTACCCTTAAAATACAGCAGCAAACCATGAAAGCAATGGTTTACTGAATCAGTACTTAAGCTTGGGGTAATTCTGAATCAAATCTTCCAAAAGCCAGTATATTAAAAAAAAGAAAAGAGAAAATACATGAGATTTGTATCAGTTCACCTGCTTATGGAGAAATGTGGCAATCTTTTCTGAGCTGGGAGTCTGTGACGAACCGCAGAAGGGTGTGCTAGGATCACAGTGGTGAAACACCTGCCAGCTTCAGTTGTGAGGCAGGGAGTGGGTGTGCATAGGAGGAGGAGCCTCTGCAATACGTCTCTCTGGGATAAGTGGAGAATAACTTGCAACACTTGCGCATTGTATTACAACTTCCTTGTCATATGGCAGTGTGTGGGTTTTTGTGCTGTAAAGACAGAAAATCACGTAACTCATGATTCTGTGTCTCCTTTTCATTATATGTGAAGAACTGATGCTGAAAGAAGCATTGAATCCTACTTGTGCTAAATCTTGTTATCTGGTCAGTACGGATTGAAGTGAATGGACTCTGAAATGCGACTGGTGACAGAAAAACATAGACCATCAAGAATTAAATACTTTTCTGTAGTTGTTTTAGTAAGTACAGTAGACATCTGATTTCTTTTTTCTCCCCCTGCACCTTCTAGATCCAAGACTGGAAGGCTGGCCACTCATGTCTTCACCTTTTCCAACTACTTTTATCATTGGAAGCTACATTTATTTTGTCACTTCCTTGGGACCCAAACTCATGGAAAATAAAAAACCTTTTGAACTCAGGCAGATCATGACGTTTTACAATTTTAGTGTGGTAGCCCTCTCTTTGTATATGACGTACGAAGTAAGTACTATTTTTGTTTGCAATGTATTTATGTATTTCATGTATTTAACTACTAATTTGCAATAAATTTGCTATTAATATAACTCCCACTCTGCACTTCTCAAAAAAAATATTATTTTCATGGCAGTAATTATGTTCTTCCAAGACGTATGCTAAACTAGTCATTCTTGGGAAAAGGGAGTAAGTCATAACTAGAAAGAGAGAATGTAAAACATTTTGTGTCATTATACATAATTTAAAAAGTTTAAAGTTCTCATAATTTAAATTCCCTGGACTGCAGCAGGTAAAGCAGACAATATTACTTTCTTAGTATTTTGTAATTGTTTCTGTCCTATTAGGTGATAGTGTGACAACTCACCCTCAAGGGGAAGGAACAACAACTGATATTTCAAACACTGTATAGAATATGTCTACTATGAAATAATATTCAGTTAGATCTGCCTTTTCAATGACAGAAGTAAATGACAAAGGTTAACAAAAATCTAATTCAAGGCATTTTTGTCCTTTAAACGACAAACAAAAACCCTCCAAACAAAAAACCTCCAACTTCTACTCCCTGCTTTCCCCCTCAAACTCGAACTATGAATATCTTTAAGATTGATTTTCCCCACAATCCCAAAATAGCAAATGCTCTTTTTTTTCATAAAAAATGTTGAGATTTTGCTGCTGTTGGGCTTTATTTGTTTGTTGGGGTCTGATGGGCTTTGGTTGGGTTTTTTGAAGTGTAGCTATCTGATGATGGTATTGTGTGAATGACAGCCTTACACATTTGCTTGGTGAAGTATCACTATGCCAGTACTGACCCTCTGTGTGACCCTCAGGCTATGTGGCTATTTCAGGATTGGCAACCCAGTAATGAAAAGTTGTCCGATTACTGTGCCAGTTTGACAGGACATGTTTCTGTTAGCTTAATTTGCATGAATCTTATCATGAGTTACATTGAACTCCTTGACATTCTTTCTAACTTCTCTAAAGGCAGTGCAGCAGCAGCTACTTTGTGTCATGATTGTTGTGCAGAAAGTGGTGGGCAAAATGAATGCTTTTGTTATTTAGACATTGTTTTGAAAAATTGCCAAACTTCCCTTTTGGAATTTGCTTTCAAATTTAGTTTTAGTTATAAGCCTCAGGAACGAACAAACAAACAAAAACGTACCAAAAGAACCACAAATAAACAATCAAAGAAAAAATTAAACTTCTGTTAGTGTCTGACACTACTACAGTATCCAATTAGTCTGTTATCAAGACTTCCATGTTACAATTACATGAAAGAATGCATGGACAGAGCATAACATTGAATTTCTGCTATTGTCTGGTGGTCAGCAAGAAGCTGATTATTTTCCTCTTTGGAACCCAGTCATTTGGTGGGTGTTTCAGTACTGTGGTGTCTTGCTAGTTTTCCAAAGCTTGGTTTTTTTAAGCAATCAGTTTTTTTAGGAAGTTAAAAGGACTAAAGCCCTGCTTCTGTTAGGAGAGGTGAAGCTCTTATCATGCATGAGTGGATGGCAATGATGAGAAGCACTTTGTAAACAGATATAAAATACAGATGTCATAGTGGCTGGCAGTAGAATGAGCCAAGTATAATATTAATACTGTTAATATTAGTACTATTAATACTATTAATACTTGAGAATGTAAAGTCCAAAATTTAATATATTTCAAGAGAAAAGACTAAATTATATTTGGTAAATATAGCCCTTTGGTCACGTGTTCTCTCAGTTGTAGCTTCTCATCACTAGTATGAGCAGAAAACTAATTGAATCATGCAGTTTAACTAAGGAAAATTTTAGAAACTATGATATTAAATATACATCATGCATATTGATTTGTTCTTGGTCTTTAATGATAATTAGCAATGGCTTTCTGTTGTGCTGATTCTGTTAGAGTATTAGGATGCTGTTACTCTTTTTAGTATTACTCTTTTTAGTATAAAGATAGTTAGCTGTGACAGCAGTTTTCAGAAAACTGTTTGTTTTTGTGGTGTGATTTACACAGTAAGTTGTTTTTTAACAACTTTAAGTTGTTCTGAGATGTATCTGTTCCTCCTCTTCAGTTACTAATGCTGAAATAATGGGTATAAGAAGAAAATTCTTGCCTATGGGTGTGGTCCTGGATTTAGAAATTCATTAATCTGCAACAGCAAAGGATTTTGTGGTAGCTGTCACACACAGAGGTAGATGATTGACAAAGTTGCTGATTTCACATATTTTTAATATTGTTTTTCCTCTCCTGCTTAGTGATTGCAAAAGTAATCCAAAATTAATGAATTTCACAAAAGATGTAAAGTAAATCTTTGCCCTTTGCTTTCTCTTTCCTCCAGTTTCTTATGTCGGGTTGGGCCACAGGATACTCATTCCGGTGTGATATTGTTGATTACTCCAGGTCACCGACAGCTCTAAGAGTAAGTTCCCAAAGACAAAGGCAAATTGTTATCATAGAACCATAGAATGTTTTGGGTTGGAAGTGACCTCGAAGATCATCTAGTTCCAAGCCCCCTGATATGAGCAAGGACACCTTCCGCTAGACCAGGTCATTCAAAGTAGTGTGTTATACATTTACTTTATTTTTAGAAATGCTTTTTGAACAGCCTGCTTTTTGAATGCACCACTGTAGAGTGGAACACATTAAATGGAAATGCCTTCTTGCTTAATGTAAAGCATGTGCGTTAACCAGAGGGGTTGGTAAGTTGGGAGAAAGAAAGAGGCAATTAATTTGTTGGCTTGTTCTTCTTGGTTTTAGAATTCTTTCAAGTTAAAAAACATTGTGTTTTTCAAGAAAAAACAAAGAAGCTGTGCAGTTAAATCTTGGAATCTTGTCAACCTTGGAACATCACTTGGCCCAGTACTTTCCTTTATATAGATACTTATTTGTCCTGCTCAGTTTCGTTTATGGCTTTTATGATTTGACAAGTTGTTTTCTACTCTTGCAGATGGTGCGAACGTGTTGGCTTTACTTCTTTTCCAAGTTCATTGAACTGTTAGACACTGTAAGTATTTGTAGCCTAATAAAAGTAGTAATGCTATTTCCTTTTCACTGTAGAAAAACTGGAGCTGTTCAGGGCTGAGGATATAAGTTGCTTTTTATTTAGTCCTCCAAGCTTCAATTATTAGAATACCATCAAGATGTTTACCCCTGTTATCTCCTAGTTTCTTATTGTCTTGTTACACTGTTGTTCCTTAATTATCAGGAAAAATGTTAATGAGGTAAGACACCTTTAAAAACACAGGAAGTCTGGAAAACTTGTATGTTTAACAGCTGAGTACACTAATGTGTTGTGCTATGGCAGTGCTTGTCTCAACACTGCAGGTAAAAACCAGTTGATCATGCTGAATATTTTTTTTCACATCATCTTCAGTTGTTATCTTCCCCATTCAGAATATTAGCAGCAGCAGCTTGGAATACAGCACAAAACTGCCATACCTATCTGCTCTAAATTCCTGAGATTGCCTTGAGAGTCATGACTATAGAGGTGTTTGATACCAGGCTGGTACTCTCTAACCTGTTTCAAAGAGAGTCTGAGCAGCAATGTATTGAAGTAGAATGCAGACCTCGCTCACCAGCAGCCACCTGCCTTTCTCTCTTCCCAAGACTGACACCAAATAAGATTGACTGAGATATTTTCAAACCAACTTCTGAGTGTTGGAATCCTCTGCACTTCTGTTTGTCCTGTTGTTTGGGGCACAATAATGGTGGTTCAGGAGCTGACTCATGAGCACTGAGGATGTTCTTCATCCTTTGACCAAAGGTTGCCATCTGACTTTCATCTGCAAATGTTCATGATTCAGCACTGGAAGATCTTACTGACTAAGTGAAACAGAATGGTAATGGAAGTGTCAGGAATGCTAAAACTGGAAAATCCTGTCAAGTTTATTCCTCTATTTGCCTTTATTCCTCATGGCTTATAGTGTTCCTTTTTAATTACTCCCGAGCCTGTTTTTTTTTTCTTAATTTGTTTTGTTTGAATACAGACAATTAGGTACATGTTTCCCATCAGCTCTTTTGCTTTATTTGCAAAAGTAATTTCTTAGCTGTATTTAAACCAGCTGATTCCAAATGTTTTCTCTGGCACACCAGACTTCTTTTCTTCTATGTTTGTTTGCTTGCCATCTGATACTACCCTTTTCATGACCCAACTTCTTACACAGTTTTCCTGCTGTCTTCCCTTAACACTTCTCTTGGTGCCTGTCCTTTAAAATGTGGCCTATCAATATCAGTTAAGAATACCTACATATATTCTGTACAATTTTTCCGCTTTCCAATGACAGCTAAGTCAGAGTTAATAATAAAATGCTATTCCTCTAACTTATTTTTTACAGTTAGTCTTTAAGTTAATTTTCTCAAATGACCTTTCATTAATAGTTCAGGAGACTTAAAATCTGATGCTTCTAGAGACTTCTCAATCCAGTCCATCTTACACTGTTTGTTGCACATGTAGATGATGCCTCAACCTTGGACATTTGGTTTCAATGCTTGTCCTGGCTTTTGAGACTTGACAGGTGGATTTTGCATATTGGTATTAAATTTCTTTGAAAACTAGATTGCATATCTAGGCACTCAGTTTTCCTTCTTCTCCCAACACTCCAACTGCAAAGAACTTTTAAATGTATAGTAGCGAGCAACCAGCACTAATGCATACAGTTTTAAGTATGTTTGACTTGATTATATTCTGTAACATTCTGTTAATTAAAAATCTGTTTCAGATATTTTTTGTGCTGCGTAAGAAAAACAACCAAGTTACATTCCTGCATGTCTTTCATCATTCCATCATGCCATGGACCTGGTGGTTTGGAGTCAAATTTGCTGCAGGTAGTGGAGAGAGAGTGGAGTTTAAGTTGAACATACCTTCTGGTAGTAAAAGTTAACTATGGTAGGCAAAAAAAAAGGAACAGAATTAACCATCTTGGAAATATCAGTATTTTAAAATTTAGATTTCTTCAGTATTTTATGAAAAAACTGAGATCACCACAATTATTCACATTGGTGGAGATTGCTCATTTTTCCTATTTTAAAGCATTTTGTGCAGTGTTGATTTTTTAAGGGGGGAAAAGGTGCAGAGGAGAAAGTCATATACAAGCAAAAAGCCATTATTAAATAAAAAGAGAAGTGATTGCAAAATTAGAAGTGCTAAGGGAGATATGAAGCAAATAACTCTGTTGAAACGACTTCAAAACTATTTCTCCCCTGAAATGTTAGAACTGCGTTGGAGGGGAGGACTGTGTTCTCATTTTTTTCCTGTTTGAGAAATTATTCAGTCTTTATTGTAGTTACTTTTACTGGCTTTAGGTAACATGAATGAGGTTTGTTTACATCTAATATGTTGGCTTTCACAAAACTTCAGAAATAGTTTTCTGGACCTTCTTTATTAAAGAAATGTATTTGAATTGTTTTGAATTGAAATTCTTTGTCCACTATCTCCTTACCTTCGCTTTCTCCTTTCCTGCTTGGTGTGTCTATGCATGCATTTTCCTATGCTATATTATCGGTGGGCACCACTAATAAATACAACTTGCCACGAGAATAGTCTGATAAGCACAGTGGAGAAATGCACAGTCATTTATTAATCCATCTCTAGGACAGTTTAGGCATTTTTAGGAGTTTCTTCTGAGAAATAGTGGGGGTTTGTACTTGTTTATTCACTTACTTTTCCTGGCAGCATGTTTTGGGGTTTTTTTTAGTCACAGGAAAGTGGTGATGAATTGATGAAGAGAACCATTGCTTATTAAATCTGATCTCTTAGTGTCTGTTTTTGAATACAAAAATAACGTTTGGAAGCAGTCCAGAAAAGCTGTAGATCTTTTGAACCTGTGCAGTATGCAGCTTTTCCTTCTGTGTAAAGGGATATAGTTCTGTGATATTTGTTGAGTTTCTGTTATTACGAAAGTGGTGGATTGATTATATATTTCTCAAATCTTGCTGAGTAACTGGTATTAAGTTAATGATAAAACTGTGAATGGTTGTGTCAGCATAGACCCCCAGTGTGTGTTTATAGGTCTGCAAAAGGAAACCTGCAGCAAATAGCAGTCCCTCCTCTTCAACCTTGAAAATTTTCCACTTCTGGGTGATTAACTTTCTACTTTTTTATCTGGATGTTGGATCAGTATACCAGCTACAGGCTTCTGATTTTGCCTCAGATTCAAATTTCCCATGTGATAATTTGACAAATACTTTCAGCAAAGTGTGCAAGAATTTTTTTGTCCTCTGCTAGTAATAGTCTCTCATATTCACACAGAGCTGTGTTTATTCCAAAAACTCTATTGTTTATCTTTACACTTATCTTTCCAAATACTGTTGTTTGATAACACTAAATTTTTTCTAAGAATTTCAGTCCTGCTGATGATTACCTCGTATTCAATTTCATCAGTGCTTGTCCTTCTAAATAGCAGCATCAAGTTTTCCACCTGTTTGTAAAAAAAACCAACAGGTTTGGATGGAGATGGTGTTTTTTGTCTAATCTGATAGAGAATTATAAAATGGTGCTTGGTATAGTGTTGCTTTTTGGAGCATATTTTTGCACTGTTGATTAGGTTGATTTTTTTCTGTTTTTCTCTGCTTTAGCTATTTATTTTTTCTTCTGAATATTCACTGTGCAAGCCAAAAAAAGTATGTATGTTTGAACTGTAAGAACATTCAAATTATTTTAAAAAATACAAATAGCTGGGTTTCAAAGAAAGTTTGCAATCACAGCTGGAAGAGTTATGCCCTCTCAAGCTGGAAGATTGGTGTGAACTACTAAAAACACAAAATCAGTTTTATTTTTAATTAGAATGATTCTAAATGGGAAAATGGCACTCTTTTTCTCACTAAATGTCTCCTTTTATGTCATCTTGTTTTCTTTTTGATGCTCATTATTTTCATGTTTCTTTTAAAAATACTTTGCTGTCTGCTGCTTCTTGGATAACTTTTACCTCTAACTTCTTGCATTCATTAAAATAAAACTACTTTGACCAGGATCATCCAACTCCGTGGTTGATCCAATGGAAAAGGAAGTGTTTCCTTACTTGTTCTGTGAAATGCTCATACCAGTTTCAGCCATAAGTTTACCCCAAAACTGGCCCTACTTAAGTTTCGTTTTCACAGTAAGTATGTTTTGAGATTGACAAAGGAATTGTGAGACAATTGCTTAGTTCATGATTACAAAAACTTACTGTTTGAAACTGTGTTTCTTTCCCTGGGAATCTGTAAATCTGTATTGAGAAGAGAGTTATTACTAATCTTCTACAGCTTTGTGAAGTTCATAATGATGTCTAGAAAGCAGGCATGAACCAGGAGGAATGCTTTCTACTAAATTTTCTCCATCACATCTGTTTTAATAAAAAATAATTTAAAAATGAACCCAAGGAACAAAAAATTCCACTAAAACATTTCTACAGATAATTAGATCAGCTAGGTGTTATTGCTGTTTTGGAAATGCTTAGATAAGCCTTTGCTGAGACAGGAAGCTGATATGATCTGTCAGAACTGGTATCAACCCAATTCAGGTTAAATACCTTGAGGGTTAGTTGAAGTCTAGGTTTTGTTAGTCTAGGTTTTCCTACCCTGACTCAAAACCATCTGCTAGGACCTGAGGTGGCTTTTTAAATACCTGCTGTAATACTACTACTGTATTTTGTTTTTCTACAGGTGGTTTAGGAACATTTCATGCATTACTGAACTGTATTGTCCATGTTGTCATGTACACTTATTATGGAATTTGTTCTTTGGGACCTGCCTATCATAAATATCTGTGGTGGAAAAAGTACATGACAACTATACAACTTGTGAGTAACTGTTTTCAATGCACCTCTCAGAAACCTGATTGAGGCCAATACGGATTTTATGCAATAAATTGTCCTTTTAGTTATGTTTGTGTGTGGAGCTTACAGTTGGTACAAGATTTACTCGTGTTAATTGAGTATAACAAAAGATGTGAGGTCTCCACAGTTACATACTTAAATCTGTTGTCTTCAGCATTTACTCAATCACAGATTTTGACACATAAGCTTTTCAGTTATGCAGTGCTTGGTAAATACATTTACAAAACTCATTGCTGTATAAAAAATATTAAAATATAGGTTTACACCAAGAAAATATAATTAATGTACAGAATACACATGTAACTAGTAGTGAGGAAAGGGAAAATTTTTTTTTTAATATAATTTTATGTCTGTTCTTTCATAGAAAATGTTTGTGTTTAGAATATTTACCTCTCCAACCCAGAGCATTAGAAATTGCTCTTTCAGTAGTTATATTAAGTGTTTTATTGGCTTTAGGTCACTTTCAAAAGGTTACTGTTCTGCATGCTTTCTCATGCCCATGTTTAATAGATGAATTTTTAAAATTTAGCCTCTGGCTAAACAATTGTCTTATCATAAGCAAGGATGCTGATGGAGGAGGGAAAGGAGCACCCTGTCTGCTTGCACCAGGGCTCTTCTTTGTAGCATAGTTCATGTAACTGTGCAACTCTGAACAATGTCGCTTGAATATTTATAACTCAGTCTTTTTGACTTGGAGGCACTACCAGTGGACTATTAACTTGGAGTTCATGTAGAATATCTTTCTGTCACATGCTAGTGTGCAGGGAAGGTGGGAATTCTTGTTCCCCAACCCTGTAATGGTTGCTTGCTTTTCTTTTTTTTCTTTTCTCTCTCTTTTTTTTTTTTTTGGTTTTTTTTTTTTTTTTTTTTTTTTTTCTTTTTTTTTTTTTTTTTTTTTTTTTTTTTTTTTTTTTTGTTTGTTTTTTGTCTGCTTTTTGGTTTTCTTTCCCCCCCTGCCTAATTTTTCTAAAGGAGCCTCCGGTTTGTCACTGAACAAACACTGTCTGCCTCCTTCCTTTTTATCTGAACTGGTCAGGGTAGAATCCCATTCTCCTACTACGAGTTGCTCAGTTTTCCCAGAACTTCTCTTCCTTTTTTATGTAAACCTGTTTTTCCATGGAGTAATATTTTGGGAGAGGGGCTATATAGGTGCATCTCTGTCATATTAAGAAGTTATATTGGTGTCCCTATTGCTCCCATTCTCCCCCCACTGCACCCCTGCTATCTGATTGTCTGCATACAAGCTACAGTGATTTTTTTTTTTAAACTTCTGTAGTTAAGTTTGTAATTTATTTTAAAAGTACTTATTTTCTTCACCTTTTTTCTCCAGGTCCAGTTTATTATGATTACAGTCCATATAGGACAAATCTACATCATGGATGACTGTCCGTACCAGTACCCGATTTTCATGTTTATTATTTGGCTTTATGGCTCTATGTTTTTAGTCTTGTTTCTCCACTTCTGGTACCACGCTTACACAAAGGGACAAAGACTGCCAAAGATGGCAAGAAATGGCATCAACAAAGATCAGTGAAATAAATTCCCGTTTAAAACCAAAAAAGTGTATATGTCAAAGGGGAAACTTGCACTACTTGACAATCAAGATATTTAGGTGCGCACACTACACGGTGTATATTTTGTATGTTTTCTTCCAAAACAGAATTTGTATTTTTACCGTAAGTTATTTGGGATTCAGAATATGGGGAGTAGGGAAGAGCTGTGGATCTCTGATCACAAAAAAAA
>VZRZ01001488.1:533032-606321 GCA_013398175.1 Climacteris rufus | reverse complement strand
GGGCCCGGGCCGTCCCGCGCCACCCGCCTGGTGAGTGCCCCGCCGCGATCCCGCCACCCACCCGCGCCTCTGTCCCGGCGGACACTCGCTCTTGGGCCTCCTATGTATGGGCCGCTGCTCCCAGGCCGTGTCTGTGCGGGGCAGGGGCGCCGCGCAGAGCGCGGCCGGTCCAGTTTTTTGTTCTAGTAACACCTAAGGGAGGTTAAAGCGTAGCGCCGGTAGTAAATATTTCAGCCTCCTAAACCTGGTGTTTGTTCTCAGGTCTCGACAGTTTAAATCCTGGGCTTAGGGTTCGGTGTTCTCGTGAAGGCAGGTGGCCAAAAAAGCGCGCACTCCTGCCGCAGAGCTGGCTGCGTTCTGACCGCGCTCGCGAAGGGAACACGCTTCTGCGAGAAGGGCTCTTGTAACGATTTGCTTTGTTCTCCTTCCCCAGTGGAACGAGATAATCGAGCTCTTCCGTGCTGGGATGCCCTTACGGAAGCATCGCTGTCGTTTCAAGAGCTACGAGCGTTGCTTCAAAGCCTCGGAGGCAGTGGACTGCTTGCATGAGCTACTTGGCTCTAATCAAAACTTTGGCCCAGAAGTGACTCGCGATCAGACGATTAAACTGCTTCAAAAATTCCTAAAAAATCATGTTATTGAAGATATTAAGGGAAGGTGGGGCAAAGAGGACTTTGAAGACGATAGCCGTTTATATCGGTAAGTCATCACCTGTAAATGGTGATGGAAAAATTTTGGTTTTTTTAGAAGCCTGGTATAATAACTCTTGTTCATGTCTTACAAGTATTTTTGTAGAATGCGTGTGAAGAGGTGTTGATGTGTTTCCCCCCTTCTTTTTAAAGACTTTAGTTTTCTTAGTAACGAGTAACAGTCATGATTTAATGTTTGACTTCAGTTTTCTTGCCTGCTTTAAAATATTTTTGAAGGTCACCTCTATTCAGTGACATTATTTGAATACCAGCAAAAACTTTTGCAGCTTTCACCAAGGTATCGAGTTCTGATTGCTGATGCTAGGCATCGGGTTTGTTGGTGTTGGGAGAGTGCATATCAAGATGACACAGGTGGAAGTGAGAATGCCATTGATCATCCAGCTCCAGTTGTGCTCCTTGTCCCCTAACCCCCTGACTATTTTGGTTGCTGTTTCTACTTTTTCTGACAGAAGAGAAAGGCCTTCTCCACCTAAGTTATTCATGACAGAACCTTTTTTTATGCTCCTTGGCTTGTAAATTAATAAGAGATATTTGATAAGCGATCTGATTTGATTTAAGAGATAAGATTGATGAGACTGTTATTTGCTTATCCTCAAGGATGGTTGCTTACTTACCCCTGTGTAGCCTCTCAGTTGGTGGCTTAATAATAGAGGAAAAGAATTATCTTTGTAATAAAAGCTTAGCATTACTGGGCTGGATTCTTTGTTGTCTTGTTACCTCTGTCAAGGTTTGGGTATCCAGAAGTTGCAGGTTCTGAATTTGTACCATTTTATAGTGTCCTGTTCGGTGCAGAAGTACTATAAAAATGACCATTCCCCTAAGGATGGATTTGCAACTTGTATCATGGTGAGCGTTCTTTTGAGGAAATGGGAGTTATCTTCATGCAAAATAATAGGGAAAATAAGTTAGCAGTAAGACTATGATCCTACTCAGTTATTACATACTTACATTTTATATATTAACTTTTAGGTAATTATTTCTTAATATTCTCTTTGGGAAAATAGACAATACTCAATTCCCCCTTGGTATGTATGAAGTCAATTTTTCATTTTGCTCTATTGTTCTTTTTTTCTGGGCATTGACTCTTATAAAAGGATTTAATGTGGGTTTTGGTAACTGGTGGTGTTATGCTATGTCTCTTTGGTTTGGTTTTGCTGTGTTTGTGTGGCTGTGGGATTTTTTGTTTGTTTAGTTTGCATTAGCATCATGACACATTCAAATTATTTTGTTCTTTTATTCCCTTGTATTTTCAGTCATGACTTTACTGAGCTGCAGGCTGTGGAGGTTGGTTGGGTGAAATATTTGTTCTTTGCATTTGTGGCATGCTCTGCCGAATGATCTGCTCTTGCACAAGAGAACTCTTTTGTTATGCATTTTGTTGTGATGTTCTTTCTCCACCTGCCACTGAAAAGATAACTCAGTTACTAAGTGACATTTTTTAAAAATTAAAATCACATACCTTTCATGTATCTTGAACTGGAGCCAGCTTTTTCCTCACTGGGGTTGCTGCATAAATAAGCTATGTATGTTACTCATGGCTTAAAGTATTAAAACGTGCTTCTCTCCTATTTAAGTAGATAAACGTTGGTTTTCAAGTCTACTTTATTCATGTGTTCAATGTCCTGGCAGCTCCCTCTAGTGGACTTTCCTACTGTTATGTTGAAAATATGGGTTTTTTTCTCCTCACAATGCTGACAGACGTAGTGGTACAAGTCAATTCTACTGACAGTGCTTACTCTGGAAATATTAACATGCTTCATACCTTTTCTATAAATTTGTGTTAGTGTACTGTAACTGTACACTGTGGTGCATGGTTGTGTCATTCATTAACTTCACATATAAGTGTAGCTGTCTGCTCTTGTTCATCCGCAGAGCATGCAAAAGAGATGTTGACAAATGTTGATTTGCCTGAGAATATTTGGAAAGTATTAAATGCAAAGATAAGATCTAATGTGACTTTAAAAATAGCCAGGACTATCAGTGTGTCCTGACTTACTGGCTCAGTTTGGGTTACAATAATGAATGAGAAGTTACAGTTTAGGAAGCTGTCAGGCTTTACATTTTTTGTTGAATCCAGGTAATTCTATTAAAAGCAAAAAGGTTAGTGCTTCTGCATTGGTAACCATCTTCTAGGGGAATTCAGCAGAAATACTTGCTATATCATGGACATCAATGTTAGCTGAACTTGTTCTGTATCCTTTGTTCTGTACACAAACAGGTGTCTCTAGTTTCTGTTTTTATACACTCCTAAAACTAGTGTTGCTGGCCACAAACCATTCTGATCCTAGTGTGTCAGCTTTGGAATGCTCCTCGGTTCCTAGCTTTGAGCAATGTTAATTGTCTACATCTAGATCTTGCTGTAATGCTACCTGAAAAAGGAGAATGCACCTCCTTTTTCTGCTTCTAAGAACTTATTGTCTTACTGTTTGTTTGTGAACTGGTGCAGCAAATGACACAAAGCTAAAAATTGTGAAGGACTGGAGGAGAAACATGGAACTGCTGAGATTAGTGTAAGGCAAAGGAAAAAGGCTGCAGTTATGTGCGTATGTTTTATTTTAACATTAAACTCTTAAGAAAAAGTGAACATCTGAAAAATGGTAGAGAACACTCACGAGCTGAACATCTGCCATCTAATCTGGTTTACTTTTAAAAAGCAAAGTGAATCTTGCAGGATTAGTGTGAGGTGCTTGCTGCTACTTCTCAGGGTTTGTCTGATGGAAGTGATAACTGTTGTAGATGTACTGTTGAACAGCACTTTGAAATGTGCCAAATGGGCTCAGTGTGTGTGGTCAAAACAATCAATGTGTTTAACCCATGCAGGGTAACACTACTGGACTAACGAAACTGGAAGATAAATTTAAATTAAACACTAATTAAATGTTTGAGGTGACTTGAGAGGATGGGGTGAAATTTTGGAGAAACTTGAGGATTTCTTGAGCTTATCTTTCTGCTAGGATACATATGCCTGCTCTCCAGCACTGTACAAGCTCTTGTTGCAAAGTCACAAACATATCTGTCTCTTACATTCTGATTTAAAAGAGTGAGTGAAGCTTAAGCATCTTCTTGAAGCATCAGGAAGGTCAACATCTAAAATCTGGGAGTGAAAGTAGACAGGATTGGATCTGGGCCAATCTGATGAGGTGTTGCCATCTAAATGATTTGTCTTTCTGATATGCTGTCATTAATTCCTTTGTACATGCTCTGACCTAAGTTTAGCAGTAATTTGATTCTGGTCAAGCTGGATAGTTTGTTTTCCCTGTTTTCTACAAGGGCTGGTTTAGGGCTTATTTCTGCTAATTTCTTCAAGGCACTTCTTGAAATGCCTTAAGAAGTCAAATAGTTACCCACAAAACCAGCTGGAAAAAGCCTCCAGAAAAGAACTGCAAGATATGATCTTCGCATGGGAAGCATGTAAACACAGAAGAACATGGTAATGTGGACAAAACTTTGTGTGGACACCTGCATGCACTCTAATTAAATCCAAGTGTTAGTCATGCGACTCAGCTATGTAGCTTTGCTTTAGGAAATGCATGCTAACAACATGGGGGAAAACACACCGGCAGCTTTTTCAGCAGAATCAGCATCTTCTAGTGAAGACCTGAGTTGGTTTTCTATGCATAGGCAGCTGGTGCTATATAAAATGCATTGGGATATCAGACATTCACCCAAGGCTCATCTATGTCACGGGAGGTACAAAAGTTCTGAACTGTTCTGGAGCAGCAGCTGGAGGCCAAACAAGACACTTCGCGATGCTTTACATATCATGTAACACCAGTCTATGGGGAACTAAGTTGCACTGTGAATGTCCAAAGCATTTGCTGGATTTTTGCATGTGAAGGCCTACTACAGTTTTGCATTGGTAAATATGGATTAGGTTGGCATTTAGAGGCTTTAAAAATATTCTCTAATTGTAGATTTCCTCCTTCCTCACCACTGAAGTCATATCCAAAGAAACCTTCATGTGGAAAGGAAGTAATTAAATTTCCAGACTGGAATGAACCGAAGGCTGGCACTTCACAAGAACATATCCCAGTGAAATCTGTCACAATGGTAAGGCACCCAGTTTTTATTTCCCCAGAGAAAAGCATATTTGGAAAGCAAAACTGAACTAATGAGCTCTTCACTGTATTCCAAAATGCTTGGTTATAAAATTAAATGTGAAATACATTTACTTTAAAATTACATGAAATAAAGTTGTTCCTACAATTTGCTGGGGAAGCAGGCTCTTAGTGTTTTTTTTAATGTCCTAAGCAATCTGAGTTCTGCATGGATGTATTTTTCTGTATTGCATTTTGGTTTGCTCAAATTCCAATAGGGCATTTATTATATTACAGGACAAAACAGTCACGCTGTAACTCTTATTTAGACCTTTAATGTATCAGAATATATGCAGTATTAGACCCTTCCTAGCTGCTATGAGGCTGTTAGTGACTCAGTTTCCTTTTTCATAAGGAATATGTTTTGGCTAGAGAGAAGTGGTCCTGATTTTATAGTTCTTCTTTGTAAGCCTAAAAAATCATCCTGCCCCTTACTTATCTGGATTGATTCAGCCTTTGAAAAATTGTTGAAAAAACTTGCTGTTATTAGTAAACTAAAATTGTATCAACTCTTGCCACCTGGACATGGTTAAAGCCTAGGCTTCTTGAGTTATGTATATTCTAAGCCCTTCATCCAGTGTATCTTGTATGTGTGTGTTTGTGAGCTCTTGGCATTTCTTTGCTAATTTTTGCCTTTTTATTACTGTTCTTCGGTGCACGACACTGACCTTGGATTTCTTGGTGTCTTAATAGTCTATTTGGAAAAGTAGCTCCTACCATTTTGCTGGACATTTAAAGATTCTGAATGAGTGATCTTTTCATATTTACTGTGCAATTGTGTGCAAATGAAGTGCACTTTTCATGTACAACTTTTGAAACATAGTCCTTAGAACTTCAATAGTAGCTAGAAGATTGATAGAGGAAAAGATGGTGCCAAAGGCAACAAAGTATTTTAGATACTGAGCCAGTACCTGCTGAAGGTTTAATATATCACATTCTCCAACTGTGCTCTAAATTTCCATCCAAGCATCCTGTCCTGGTAAGCATTAGCAGAAGTCTGCCTCTATGCATCTAACTCAGCTGCAACAGCATAGAGTTTGGCATAGCCCAAAATCTCTTCGGTTGGCAGTTTGGACTAACGAAGTGGACTGAAGTAACTGAGGCAAAGGTATAAGGTTCTTTCTGCTGCCTCTTTTATAATTAGGTCTAGCTTCCACTGGAATACTGATCAGACAGATAGCTGGAAATGGTGGTACCTTGAATTACTTGAGCATCTATCTGAGCACTTACTGGCTGTGTGTGGATTGATGAGCATGTGTCTGGGTCATGAAATACTGATGTGGAAGACCAGACTTTAATTTCAGAGGGTGCTATTTGCTTCAAACTAGCTCTAGTCTAGTGCCATGGAATGACACACAATTAGCACTTGGAGTAATTAAGCGCATTCCTGGAATGCATTTTGTGGTTTGGTTGTGATCACAAGGAATACTTTTAATGTGCTTTAGCAATGCTCTGTAGTGTAAATCAGAAAACCGGGAATGATTAAGAGTTTTGCCTTGAAAAGTATGCTGCTTATACAAGCTGCATTGTATGTGCACCCATTGATACCTTCATGGCAATCTTCAAGCATCAAGCTTGGATGTGAAGGTTGCATAAAGGATAATGGTCTTCTGCATGCTCAGCTTTACTTTGTACTCTTATAATGGTGAACTAGATCTGATGAGTGTCTTCAGGTGTAGCAATTTTCTTATACTTTCTTTATGTATAGAACCTGTTAACAAACTCAAAGTTTAGTTATTTTCAGTGTATGCTGAACAAGTATGCATGGTTTCTAAGTCTTTGGTATCTCATCTAATAATTTTCCAGTAACTTTTCCATAAGGAGGTGTTTAATCTTAAAACGGTAGGTGAACCTATTTTAATAATGGATAGGACCTGAACTCCTGAAATTAATGGCTATTCTGACACATGTAATTTTTCAGCTTTGGACAAGTTATAGAATTGAGAAAAGATGTGCATGCGAGATTAAGAAAAGTGTTTCATTTCTATGAAATACAAACACTCGCATCCTCAAGACTTTACTGGAATCTAGGAACACTTGAAATGCTGTACTATAAATGTTTTACACTGTTTAACACTTGAAAAGTCACCATTTAATGAGGAGAGTTTTTTCTAATTTCAGAACTCTGAGATGTGGTACAAGCGACACAGCATAGCTATTGGGGAAGTACCGGCATGCAAACTTGTGTCCCGCAGAGAGCTAACACAAACAAATATAGAAGAGATATGGAAATCCATGACTTTGTCACGGTGAGTATACTTGTGAGTCATTTGCTGTTATAGTAAGACTGTGTAGTGGGTAATAGTCTTGTCTGTCTTCTCTGGTAACACTTGTAATTTCACCCACTCACTTTTCATTGCTGCCTTCCAAGCCATAGTGTCTAGACTAACTCTACCACTTGTTATTTGGCTAGCAAATTCAGCAAAGAAAGTCTGGAAAAAAAGCTTTATTGTGCTTGCTACCTTTTGACATTTTCCATGTTTTTCATACAAGTCTTTGTTGTGTGGGCTTTGTCTTGTTTAATCACTTTTTTCTCTGTCTTTCTCTTTTCTTGTTGCTATGAAATAGAAGCACTTACATAGAAGTGCTATGAAACCTTTCAATGCCAAGTACAATACTTTGAATGAGATAAATGGAGTAGCTAACTGAGTGCTGAAGGCTTTGAGATTCAGATATACTTTACTATATTCAAAAAGAGTATCCTGTGCAAAGTTAAAGTAATTGCTTTAGACTATTTCTGCAGAGCAAAAAAGATAATATACATTAGCTGATATTACAGCACAGCTGAGGTCTTACTAATGATCACTTTAGCGTAAACCTAGCACATTATCCCTGTGTCATGCACTCAGTGCTGAGGCAAGCAGCTTTGGTGACAGCATGGTGGGCAGCAGAGTGCTGTAGTGCATGTGCACTGTTGGGTTTCCTGAACCAAGGAAAATGCAAGGGAGTGGAGAGACCCTCTGGTAGCCTGCTGCTCACATGGTAGCAGCTGATGGGGCCTGGGTGATGGGCCCATCGGGGCAACGGTGGCCAAGCCCCTCCTTCACACAGAGGCCCCTCTAGAGCTCTAGCAACTAGGATGGGCAAACAGGGTTGGCACAGCAGTTTGTGTGGAAGGGTGCTGAAACCCTGCTTGCTTGAACAGGGATCAATGGTATTCACCTGGCAGAAAGCCATGGCCTCTCTAAGTCTGATGCTGGACACTGGGACCCCAGAGCTCTGTGTTGGAAGACTATGACTGGGGAAATGAGGAGACTCACAGCTGACCCTGAATTTGTTTGAATCTTGCTGCTCCAGCTGGATGTGCTTAAATCCATGAAACCTAATGAGATTCATCCCAGGGTACTGAAAGAGCTGGATGATAATATTGCAGGATCACTCTCCATTTTTTTCATTTGTCTTGGGAGTCTGAAGAGATCCCAATTGTCTGGAAGCTGGCAAATATTTTCCCAGATTTTAAGAAGGTAAAGAACAAAGACCCTGGTAATTACAGGCCTGTCAGTCTCACTTCGGTGCCTGTAAGATTACGGAAAAGGTTATTCTGGGAGTTAATGAAAAACATTTGAGAGACAACACAGTCGTTGGTCATAGCCAGCACAGTTGCAGTAGGGGAAAGTCCTGTTTAACCAATTGAATTTCCTTTTATGACAAGGTCACCCATCTAGTTGACCAAGGGAAGCCAGCTGATGTGGTTGTTTTGGATTTAGCAAAGCTTTTGATACTGTCTCCCTGAGTACCCTTATAGGTAAACAGTCCAGCATGCAGCTAGGCCAGTCCATAATATTGTTGGGTGAGCAACTGGCTTCTGGGTCAGGCACAAGGAGTTATAGTAAATGTGGTTACCTCAGGTTGGTGACTGGTCATCAGTGGGGTTCTGCAGAGCTTCATCCTAGGGTTAGTGCTCTTGCAGGTTTTTATAAATTATCTGGATGCAGGATTCGAATGTACACTACGTTTGCCAATGATACTAAGTTAGGAGGAGTTGTGTACTCTTTCAAGGGTAGACAGGGCCTGCAGAGTGATCTAGATAAAGCAGAGAGCTGTACAGTCACCAAAAGCTTTGAGAAAGCGGAGGGGTGACCTCATTGCAGCCTTGCAACTTCCAGGGAGTCACTGGGGGAGATGCAGAAGATCTCTGGCCAGCGATAGGACACAAGCATATGGAATCAACCAGTGTCAGGGGAAGTTCAGACTACACATTAAGAAAGGGTTCTTCACTCAGAGGGTGCCTGGGCACTGGAACAGGCTCCCCAGAGAAGTTGTCACAGCACCAAGCCTGATCAAGGGGCATCTAGGCAATGCTTTTCGTTTTATAGCTTAGTTTTAAGTATTAAAACTATCTTTATTAAAACCACTAAAACTAAGCTTTTTTAGGGCTATGAAGATGGGTAAGGGTCTAAAGGGGAAGACATGGGGAGTGGCTGAGATCACCTGGCTTCTTTAGCCTGGAGAAGAGGAGGCTGAGGGGACTTTGCATTGCAGTCTGTGATGGGAAGTGGAGGAACAGGTACTGGTCTCTTCTCTGGTGAATGGTGACAGGATTGAGGGAAAAGCGTGAAGTTGCGTCAGGTGAGGTTTAGGTTGGATATGAGGAGAAGATTCCTCACGCACAGGGTGTTTGGGCACTGGAACAGGTTCCCCAGGGAAATGATGACAGCACCAAGCCTGACAGAGTTCAAGAAGTGTTTGGAAAATGCTCTCAGGTACATGGTGTAATTTTTGGCATTGTGTTGTGCAGGGCCAGGAGTTGATCTTTGTGAGTCTGTTCCATCTCAGGATATTCTATGAATCTAGGGAGTCCTGTGAGGAGCAGGAGTTGCCCTTGATGATCCTTATGGCTCCCGTCCAGCTGGAGATATTCTCTTTGAAATGGAGTTCTCCTTTTTTCTGAATTGTGTCTGTCCTAATTATTTGTGTTTGCCTTTTGATGTATGAACTATGTGTTTATGTATTTTTGCAGATTACAAAAGGTCTTGGGTTTGGATTCTCTGGATGAAGTGTTAGACACAAAACTTGTGAATTCAAAACATATCATTCAAAATGTCTACAATGTCAATAAGCAAGGCATTGTCACTTTAGAAGACAAATCAAGTGAGTATTTCAGAAATTTTAATTTATTTTTATAATATTGTCATTTACTAGAAATAAAGTATTAATTCTAATCTACACTAACCTGTAGCATCTTTGTACTTGTGTGACCACATCTATATTAGAGTTTTTACAAAGTAAAATGCTATTGTTCTCCTCTGACATCCCAATAGTAAGAGTCAGGGTTTATTCTATATTTACTCTCTTACACATATTCTGGCTTTATTAGGGTTGAAAAACGAAGAAGAAACAGCACCTTTTTATCATTTATAAATATAAGGATATTATTCACTTCAAGATGAATAATATTAGCCCTGCCCTTTTAACTGCCTGAACTGGAGTGTTTACATGAAGGAAAAAGGTATTAAAAGTTGTGAGAGAGCCAAAATGTACATTGGGAGAGTTTTGAGTTTTCAGTCAATGTGTTTTGAAAATAATAACATGTTTAAAACTGCTTAGCACATGAGGGACAAAATAAAGCATCTTTGCTGATGTGATAGATTGCAGTATTATTACCACCATGTATTTCACGAGATTTGTAGAGAAATTAAATATGGTATTGAAACCTGCTCTGGTTGTGAATGAACGACCTTCAGAGTGGTTCACTTTAAAGGCAGTTGGAGCACCTCAAAATGTTAACTTCCTCCTTGCATAAATGACAAAACTGAATATATGAGGGCTTTTCGTCCACTTCGGTGCAAAGTAAACAGTTCATTGTATAGCACTGGTGAAGCGTGTAGCTTGAACTAATTTGTCTTGGTTTTTTTTCAGAGTAAGTTAAAAATTTGTAGTATGATCCATTTTGCTTATTTATTCATGGTATATCCATTTTGCTAGAGCAGAATGAATAGCTGTTTGATAGTACTGCAGGTACTGACATTTGGGTATAATTCAAGCTAGATCCTATACTAAGGTATATCTGGCCTCTGGAATTGGTTGGTTTACTATCCAGGAGAAACTCGTTGTAGTGTTTTCAGCTTTACTTTTATCTTACCATTAAGTATTTCCCTTTTTTTTCCTCTCCTTTTAATTTCTGTTTCTTCCCTGTGCAGAGGAACTACCTCACTGGATATTATCTGCAATGAAATGTCTAGTAAATTGTAAGTAATTTCAGAAGGGGTAAAGAGATCCCACAAACAGTCCACCCCCATAAAATCAACTGAATTATGTTTTTATCATTTTATCAAATCCTGTTTATATTCACCTTCAGTACTTTTCATGATCATTGCCTAAAAGAAAGTTGGCAAAGACCTCTCAGAATGTATTCTCCTTTCAGTGCAGTTTATTTCAATGAAATATATAAAGGTTTAACTATTTTTTCCCTACTACATGTCTTCACTAAATCTATTGGGAATAGATCAATGCAGTAGGTCAATAAAATTTCTCTTATTTTGAAGAATGAGTGGTTTTTTCTTTTTGTTTTCTTTTTTTTCTCCTTTTTTTCCTTTGATGATGCATTTTAAATGTTTGGATTAGAAAATACTGATCTGTTTGGTGGCCGAAGATCAATATTCTCTCTCTTTTTTCCTCCTTTTTGTAGGGCCCAACTGCTCAGATTTGAAGCAGCCTACATACTCAGGCTTTGAAAGAGATGTCTTCAAAACTATAGTGGACTACTTTGGCCAGATGAAAGAACCTCTTCTCACATTTCATTTTTTTGATGTTTTTGTTAGCGTGTTAGGTAAGTAGTTTGGGATGTAATGTAAAAAATACTCTTTAATTTCCTGGAGTTATTTTACTGTACCTAAATAGTATCACAGCTGAATTCTTAAGGACCTGTCCTTTCCATTCTACATAGAGAAAAGTTGAATATTTAAATTCTTTTCATATCACAGGGTGGTTTTATTTTTGCATCTTTTTGATCAGATTAGTTCAAAAATCTTCCATTGCATGTCTTTGTAATTTTAAAAGCCTCTGTTCATTGCTCAGCATCTAACAGATGGATTTTAACACATTTTTCTTTTTTTAAAAATGCTTAAATATCTTTAAAACCCTCATAAGCTTTTAGAAATTGCTTGACTGAAGTCTAGATTAGAAAGGATTAGGGCTTTAAGTACAGTTTTTAACCCTGGAAATATGATATTTGAAGGAAATTCAAATCCTTTGCTGCTTAAATTTAGAAATTACAGTAACTAACGTTGTACTTTAAAGGAGCAATGGTTTAGTTATTAACTATAACTTTTCAGAGGTTCATACTGTATTAAATTCAACCATTATGGTCCCATAGATGGCTTACTGAAAGACAGTAAATGGGGAAATATTTGGTTATATTTTATGTAATCAAATTTCAGAAAGCATAATTGACTTGAAAAATAAGCATGCTCTGTAGCATGTTAGTTTTTTGAGCTTCTTCCTGTGTGAATAATGCTATTTTTAGTAAATTATTGACATGAGAAAGGAATCCAGAATAACACTTCTGTTTCTGGAATTTAGTATTTTTATACTTTGTGAGTTGACAATCTCGCTTCATAGTGCATATACCTCCATTTCTGACTTCTTTTTCTTAGACAACTTTTGTTGGTATCTTTAAAACTTGTGCCTCTGTTCTCATGCTCTGTTACTGTTTGCTTTTCCATTGTTTTTCACATCTTTCAGGTTTTACTAGTTTTATTTTCAGAGTGTTTCCTAAATGTAAAATTAGAAGAAAGATTTCATGCCCATGTGTGTGGAAATCAATGAAAATTGTGCAATTTTTTAAGAAGTCAAACTTTGATTTTGTGGTCTCTTTAAAAAGAATTGAGGTGTTGATATGGAATCATTCCTTGCTCTTCTAAAAAGATGCACAAGTAGGCTTGCCAAATCTTCCTTAGAAATTAGAAAAAACTTTACAGTGAAAATTATCTACTATGCTTTACCCCTGTAAAAGTATCCTTACAATACTGTCTCTTTTGACTGTCCTACTTAAAACTGCACACTTCCTTGCCAGTAAGAAACAATTTCCACTTTTTACATGGTAGAAAAAAAGGTGGATGAGGAGATAGCAGTGGCTACTGTTTATGTTGGGAATAATAAAGTTTTCAATGCTGTCTTCCATTGCATCCTGAGGAAGTACAGATTGGATAAGTGGGCAGTGAGGTAAACTCAGAAATAAGTGGAATTGCTGGGCTAAGAGGGTTGTGATCAGTGACACAAAGTCGGGCTGGGTGTCAGGCAGTGGAGAGTACCCCTGGGCTGGTAATGGGGCCAGTAATGGTTAACACTTTGTTAATGACTGGGGGGTAGGACGTTCAGTCCTAAATAAGGACAGAGTGCCCTAAACAAACATGCACATAATCCAAAATGGGTAAGAGTAGCTTATGTAGCAGAGAGTTGTAGTGCCATGCAGAGTGACCTCATCTGGCTGCAGAAATGGGTAAACAGGAACCTCATAAAGTTCAGAAAAGGAACTTCCTCTCCTGGGAAGAAATAATCCCATGTACCAGTAAATGCTGGGGGTGACTGATTTGAAAATGCCTTTGCTGAGAAGTAGTACTTGAAAGTCCTGGTGGGCACTAATGTGACCATGAGCCAGCAGTGTGTCCTTGAGGAAAAGAATGTAAACAGGATCTATAAATGCAAAAAGCACATTGCTGTCAGGTTGAGGGAGAGGTTTTCTCAGCACCAGTCAGCAAGTTCTGTGAAACTGCAAAATTTATTAAAGTCTTGGAACATGTGTAATGGGATGAGGATGAGAGCACGGACTGTTTAGCCTGAAGAGGAGAAGCCTTGGGGAGAATCTTATTAGTGTGTATAAAAGATTGATATGGGAGGAGTAGAAAAGAGGGAGCAAGACTTCTACAGGTGATACCCAATGACAGGGCGAGAGGCAGAAACGTTCAGGAAACCTCACTTAAAGGACAATAGCATTTTAGTTGGAAGATGCTCAAACATTGGAAGTGTTTTTTTCCAGAGAGGCTGTGGAATCTCTGTCTTTGGAGCTATTCAAAACCTGACAGGACATAGTCCTGGGTACCTTGCTGTGGATGCACCTGCTTGGAGCATGGAAAGAGGTCTATATAATCTCCGGAGATCTTTTCCAACTTCTAAAATCCTATGAGGAAAAAAAAGTCTGTTTACTTCCTTTTCTTTTTTAACAGAAATTACTGTTAGACTTCAGTCATGCAGATATTTGGCTTCCTGACTTGTGTTCTGATGCTAGTGCTGTTTAGGCAGATGTGTAACAGGTGCTTGCTTTGCTGAGCCTTATAAACCCAAAGTAAGATGATATTTTGATGGTGAGACCTCTTTAGAGATTCCTAAACTACTATCACCTTCTGCTATGCTGTCCAGTCTTCAGATATCTCTACCATGCTTGCAGGAATGTTTTCTCAAGAGTCTGTAAGCAGAGTTATGCATAGCTTAATGTCTGTAAGTATGAGGGACATGATGGTATTGTCATAGCTGTCACTGATATATAAACACTGACTATTGCCACAGACTTAACATTTCATTTAACGTGGTTGCTACATCTGTGCATACCATTCAGTTTTGTTTAGAACTGAGGTAAAAAAAAGAGCAAAGGATAAACCAAAATGTTTTCCATGTATACTAACGTCTAGAGTTGTTAGTTACATTGTTAGTTAGTTATCAATGTCTTCCAGTGCATCAGAAAAAAATCTTCTAAATACTTCAACAAGCCACCAGTCCTAGTAGTCCAATTCTAGAGGTACCTTCCTAGTCTTTTTGGGGAGTTCTAAGGCAATCTTGAGCGAGTAAGAAAGGAATTTTGGCAGTTAGATTTAGAAATGTTATGTTCAATGTTACGGAAATATGTAATTGAGAATTGTTGCCCACCCTTGTGATCTCATATAAACCAGGACTGCTGCAAAAACCCAGCAAGGCAGTAGAAGCTCTTCAGATATCTTGTCTCCTGCTACCACCAGAAAATAGAAAAAGACTACAGCTGTTGGTGAGAATGATGGCAAGAATTAGTCTAAACCAGGATTTGCCACCTCTTTCTGAATCAGTGAGGACCAGAACTTTGGTATGTATAAGTGTAAGGTAGAAGAAGTGGACATGCTTTTGGAGTAGCACAGGTTAAATATTCTTACTGGAGAGTATACACAAAATACTCTTTGCTTGTTTAAAGAACTGGTTTGTCTGCCTCTTCCAGATATGTGGAAAGCTAATCTGAATTTGAATAAAGCGGGATTTCATGCTAATTTGTGAGCACACAAAGAACTTGCTCAGAATTTAGAGGTTTCCTTACCTTTCAAAGTTAAATCACCACTGATTTCACTACTGAGTAGAAAAAAAAACACAAACAAACAACCCCCCAAAACTAACAAAAACAACAAAATCCCCATTAGATGAATTCTCTGGTGTTCTTTATCACAGTGTGGATGAAAGAGATTGCCTGTTTCAGTCACAATTAGAAACATGGAGCTGAATGTTCTGATTTACCTGCTTTTGGCAAAAAAAAAATCCTACCAGTTTATTTCAGTAGTTATTTTTTTTCAACAGACAAAATTTTTTTTTAAATAACCTCTAATTTTTCTAATTCTTCTTCTGTGGGACCATATGTAGAGATATCACTGATGTTTGCAACAATGTCTTAGTACAAAGTTATTATACATAACAATTCCAACTAGCTAAGAACATGTATCTATTTTGTTTAATTTTACAGTATTTGAAAATTAAGTGCAATGGAAAACTAAGCTGTAGAGCCATTCTGTAAAAATCCTATAGTAGCATGCATAAATCTAAATTTGGTCCACAGCAATTAAGTTTTTAATTACCTATGAATAGCATTTGATTAAAATAATTAAATTTTTTACTACTAAGTTTACAATTTAATTAATTGTAAGCGGTCTTTCATTAAAATAATTGTTGTAATTGAAATGTTATTTCTGGAAGTGAATCTTTACAGTCCAAGTGTTTTCTACAAAGTTTTCATTCAGCAAGGTAGTCAATGGTACATGACTGAAATCTTTATTGCCTTCTGTGCTTTTAACATTAGAAGTGACTTGTGCACAGACAGAAAATTCTGGTAACTGAGTGCTTGAGGACAAGACTACTTGAAGTGAGTTGGACCTGAAACTTGGTTTCATGATTTCAAAACAGTGGTAGTAACTTTTCCCTCTGGTGTTTAAGTTCTATTAAATTTCTGTCTTTTTTAAAAAAAAATCTCTAAATATATATGCCCTGTTTAAATAATCATGTGAAGTAACTATTTGACAAAGTCTTGAGAATAAAATGGAATGAATCCATTCTGTTTCTAAAGTCAGGATTGGATTATCAGTATGAGGCAGGAGTAGTCTTCAGTTCACTCACATAATGTCACTGTACATAATACATTTTTTAAAAATATTGTTATGTTGAAAGTACAGTAAGTATTGTGATTTAAAAATATTTGTCCTATAAGATGACTTTTTAAATGTAGCCTGATTCCCTACTCCTCACTCACAAACAGGAAAATATGTGATAATCATGTTGGTGGGTTTTTTTTTTCAGATGGTTCAGGCATTTTCCCATTGTATTCTCTGCTCAAAGGATGAAATAGACTTGGATGAACTGCTTGCTGCTAAACTAGTATCTTTTCTCATGGATAATTATCAAGAGATCTTAAATGTTCCTTCTGCTTTAAAATCTTTTATAGAGGATCATGTTGTACATCTCCAGAGAGTCCAAGCAAGTATCTAGTGAAAAAGCCTCTTTTGTCTCTGTTTCAACATAAAATTTATCATTTGTTCTCTGAAGTTCAACGGTTCTTAAAAGATTTTGTTCTGTGTCTGTTAGCTTTTAAAGAGCTAATTAACTTTGACTACAGATATTCAACCATAAGTATGTGTTTAAATGAAACTAAACAAATCTTGAATGGTTTAGAGACAAGAACTCTAAAATATGTTTTCCTGTTGGTCAGCACTATCTTCTCCATGGAATGGGCAAACTATATGCGTAATAGTGAGGAAAACTGTGATTGTTTATTAAGTGTTTCCATGAATGTTCTGACTTTTTTTTTTTGAGCCATCCTTACTGGCTCCATTTTTTCATATTTCTATTTCTTGATATGATATTTTGGTTTTGTTCAAATCTGATTTTTAGTTCTTCTGTCTTTATTTTCTACTGAAAAAGTAACTTTAAACTTATTTCATGAGCTCAACAGGCTTCCTTTTGACTTACTGGAACTCAATTAGTGCTCAAGATAAAGTACAGTTTAGGGTCTCTAGTCAATATTTTTTTCTACTGCATGTCTTTGGGTCATCAATTGATTAAGCCAGTTTGTGCAAATTTTTTGCAGAAACATAGCTCCTTTTTTTTTGCTGTTTCTTCAGATAAAATATGCTGGGTCTGATAGTGATGCAACACTTCCTCCTCCATCATTTTGTCACCAAATCAGTACAGATGAATTTGAATACCAAAGGGCAACTGGCTCTCAAGAACCACTGGCAGCTTTGTTGGAAGAAATTGTAATGAATAAAGAAATATCCGCAAAAGATAAAAAGAAGAAGCTTAAGCAAGTAAATAAATTTTTTTCTACGGTTTCTAATTTAAACTTAAAAAATTTATTAAGTCTTAGACATGTATTCTTTTAGAGAAATACTGACATTTAAAATAGTGGCTATGCTTAGGGATTTCAAGATTTATAGTAATTTAGACTAAAGATACTGTGGTAAATCAACCCATATTAGAGAATATTGCCTGATTTTTCTATGTAGAGCTATAGAAAGTCCATTAGAGAAATAATTTTCCTACTCTAGAAGTGAAGGTTGCACTTCAATAGTTTATTGTACACATTTGGGCAAATTCTTAGTTTGAATTAATGTACATTTCTAGTTTCAGAAATCTTACCCTGAAGTGTACAGACTACGATTTCCTAACCCTGAAACTGAAGCGGTGCTATTTCCTGAAAAAACTAAACAGAAACCACCAATACTGATGTGGGCCTTAAAGAAGCCTTTTCAACCGTTTCACAGAACCAGAAGCTTTCGGATGTAGATGGTTAGAAATATATAAACGAACCAGCTGAGACAGTGTGTTATTGTCAATGAATCTTAGGCGAAAGGAGACTGAGCAGCACATGGTTACTCAAGAAACTAATGGGGATACTGCTAAGATAATAGATTAGGTTGAAAAAAGAGGAGAGTATTGAGGTGGTAGAAATGTGAACCATTATCAGTATTTTTGTAAAACATTGTTTTTTTAAAATGTCTGTTATTTTAAAACAAGCAACAAAAAACAGTAGCAAGAAAACCTAAACAAACAAACCACACACTCAAGGGGATTATTCTGTATATGGGTGATAATGTGGTTTGCTTTGACTATTGTTTCGAGGTCTAAATGTATTTGTATGTAATGTATTCTTGGTAACTAGACAAAAGCTTTTTTTTTCCCTCCCTGTAAATGAATATCTTGCATAAACTAGGCTGTGTTAGTGCACATATATCATGAGTAATTAATTTGCTGTACATGCTTTAGTAAGTATTAAACACTGGATTTTGCTTTGCTCTTTGTGAGAGACTGAAATACTAAAGGTTTATGACACAACTGAGCAGCCATTTGCAAGGGCTGCAGGTGCTTTACTGAGGCCAGGTTTGCACCCCTCAAAGAAAGGGAAGGGGGATAGTTTTTGGGTGTGTGGTGATGATCTGCATGAGAAAGCCCAGCTGCAGAGGGGATGAGCACCCATCACCGGAGGATGACTAGGACAAACCCACCTTTGTGTAGCAAGAAGCTGGGGTTTGAGCCACATAAGGGAAAAGACATCTAAGAAGCAGATCCTGCAATGTGGGATAATGCTTGTTATCACGCCACTTTCCTCCCTTACACAACTGGCTCAGGTGTAAAACTCCCCTGATCCCAGGAGAGGTACAGGGACTTTCACTCATTGGCCTGAGGGTATTCATCTCTTCTGTTACAGCAGAAGTGGCTCAACTCCACAGGAGTGACAAAGAGGGGTCGTGTCTTAGAAGAGGCTAAAAACCACCAAGGGTGATGAGTTGCCCCCAGACTCATTTCTGGGGCCTTACATTAGAGGACTGCACATGATCCACAGTGTTACAACAGACAGTGTAAAACTCCTCCTTGAGGAGAGGTACCTGGGCATTCCTACCTGAACGTGTATTAACCCGTTGAACTTTGGGTTTCAAGTACTTCCTCTACCCCTGACAGATAAAAATTGTGACCATCTGTTTGACCACTGGACATCTTTATTGCAACAATCAAGTCTCATAGGGTGGTGGTATCTTTCCTCTCCACTATCTGCTCTTCTCCTTTCTTTTTCTTTTCTTTGTGTGTTTCCTCAAGTGTAATTATAGTTTTGTGTTTCTA
Source organism: Climacteris rufus (assembly GCA_013398175.1). Taxonomy (NCBI): domain Eukaryota; kingdom Metazoa; phylum Chordata; class Aves; order Passeriformes; family Climacteridae; genus Climacteris; species Climacteris rufus. Next base: position 587,177 of record VZRZ01001488.1, on the reverse strand, counting down.
TATTTCTATAGATAGCCAAATCTGCTACGTCTCCTTTCCATTTCAACCAAATTATTCCAAAATCAACCTGTTATCTATCTATCTATTCATGTATCTATCTGTGGATGTATCTATCTATCCCCCACTATTCATTCACTGTTGTGTCATACTAGTCTGCCTTGAGGGATCCATTAACAAGAACTTCAGTTAAGCAGCCTCAGGGACAGGTTGTAACATTGCTGATCTCAACATGTCAGATTTATTTTTGAGAATTAATGCTTAATTTTCTGATTCATGTGGTGTGTTACAGCTTGAGCCAATTTCTGTTTAAATTCCATTAACTTTCTATAATGCTGACCCATTCTTTTAAGCAACCCAGTCTTCTTGCCATGTGCTCTTACTGCATATTTTTGTACAAAACTGGGTGCTTGACAATAGAACATATTTTATCAGAAAAATTGAAAGCCTTGGATTTCTTCTAAAAATGGAATTGAAATTTTGAAGTGACATTGTAGCATATGTGCTTTTATTGATTTTATAAGTTTTGCATTATGAAATCTAGCATACCTATAACCTGACTGTACATTTTACACAGTTGTTCTGAGACCACTTTTTTAGCTATTAAAGCATTGCCATTTTCCTGTACATGCTGAGAGTCGTGATTTCATGGTATCCATTAGAGACTTAAAAAACAGCATTTCATGTCTTATTGAATGTCAGGGTGGTCTATGCCAGAGAGAAGAAGCTGACATCTCAACAAATTTCTGACATTTTAGTAGACAATGTAATGCAATATTGACAGCATTTTTACCTTGCTCCTAATCAGTCAATGAGTTTCACGATGTACGTTACAAGGTGGTCGCTTTAATAGATGGGCTTTTTTTGGGCACTGTTATTTTGAGCAGTACATGTTTTCATGATCTGTTTTCATGGAGGTACTTGGACTTCATATCAATAATCTTTTTCTTAAGCAAATTTGATACAAAAATTTATGCTTCAAATAACAAGGAAATATGAAAATTACTTCAAAAAATCGTCTGAGGCCACTACTAACATTTTGTGTTAGATCTTCCAGGGTGATAAAATCTTTTAGAAGTGATGTAGTATTCTGAGTATGTTACATGCTGTCAGACTTTGACTATAACTGGACTACTCACATATAATTTGTTACTTCACTAATCCATGAAGTGTAATAGTGAGTAAGGCTGATTGGAAAGCAAGTGTTGCATGGAAGTGGAAGCCTATCCTAAGTGATCTCTACCAACAGTTCCTAAATTGCAGAGGACAACTTTAACACATTCTATCTGCCATTTGAAATAATCTTGCTGTCTGCCAATAAGCCTTCTACTGGTCTGTTTATAATTTTCCTATTTTTACTTTTTAAAAATATGTAGCCCTCCTGAGTCTGTTTTAAAGAGTAATAAGAGTTTACTAATTAGTTTTCATGATGAGTAGTTGAAGATATGCCACGTGTTTCTATGAATCAATTGTTCTTTTGTTTCAAAGAGCTAGGTGGTCCCATGACTGTGGTAAAAACAAACTAAGAAAGTACATTTGCTCTCAGTTTCCAAGGCTATGAAAAATGCAAAATGTCCTTGAAAACCTTGAAGGAATTGTAAGAAGGGAATTTTGAGATCATAATCTCACAGACTGAACTTTAACTGTTCCTTTATTGGAAGACACTTAGGAAAGCTTATCTCAGTAATGAAAGGTATGTGAGTATAGCAGCTTCTTACAGCTGGACCAAATACAAATATGCAAGATGAATATGGTAGGAACACAAAAGTAAGGTTAGCTAGGTAAGTTTTCCTATACCTTTCAGGGTAGAGATTAGGAAAAATAAACTTGTAAGCTATTTCAGAGAAGATTGTAGGCTTGATCAAGTATCTCGGACAAAACCCAAGATTCTCTATGTTGTAGTCAATGGAAACGTCAGTTTTGATATTAACTTTCTCAGAAGTTTACCATTTCCTTTGGTGTTAAAGCCCTGTGGTGTTTGGTTACTGCCAAGACTAAACAAGAGGGGCTCCCCTGGGTTTACTTCCCTTGAACCATGACGTCCATAAGCCAAACATTATTTTGCTCAACCTAGAGACTGTTCTGAAGAGCCTTGCTAAATGGAGGACTACCTGACATTCTTTTAAAGCATAAGGTGGGAGTCTCAATAAAGGCAGAAGATGTCCCTGCTTTTTTGGTCTGCTTAAACCTGTGTTTGTCATCTAAGAGGAGCATTTGGTGTAATCTTGCATGTAAGTAGGAGCTCAATCTTGTCAAATTTGGATAACGTTTAACTTGTTAGTACAGAACTTCTAGTGTAATGCCCTTAGTCATGGTAGTATTAGACTTTTTGGGCAAGATCTTTGAGCAGAAACCTATTGTGTAGGTGGTGTTGTTTGATTTTGACATATGGTTGCATTTTGTTTCCCTTGCTGTGTTCTTTGCTCCCAGCAGAGCAGTCTGTTTTCCCTCACCCTCCACTCCACCTTGAATGTAACATCTCTCCTGACCTACAGGTTATTAGTAACACATCTGGGACAGTTTTGCTCCAGTGCTTCCTCAAAGATGGAATATCTTCCTTTCTTGAGGGGGAGATGAGTCTTTGCTTGACATTGTTCTTTTTCATTACATAAACACAGTTTGCTCCAGATCCTAAATTAACAATCTGTCATCTGCAAAACACTTAGGTCTAGTCCTCTGTTGTAGTTGAGTAATAGCTGCCATTCTTAGTTGCTAATACATGAGGATTATTTAATTGCTCATGTTTTGTGAGATCACCTGATTGATTTACCAGGATTGTGATATCAACTGTTTACACTCGGTTACAGAGAATGATTGATGACTAGTGTTACTTTCTGAAACTATTTTCAGATGTTACTTCACCTCATATCAGAGGAAACTTAGGCAAAATCTGTGTGATCTTGCCGTCATATTCTACTAAAGGGAAACAAGAGCTAAAGTGAAGAAGATAGTAAGTTAAAAACCATGTTTTAAAATTTATTTTGGTGGTATGCCAGAGCTTTTTTTGCCCTCTTTTCTAAGCAGATGTTTTATATTGTAAGAACATCTCTTTCACAGAGACTGTGCTAACTCAAATAAAATGTTTTATTTCTTCATCACCATTTTTAATGTTTCCTATTGCCTGAAAACCTAGGATTCTAAATCCAGATAACCTCACATGTCCTAGATTAAAAATTCACGAACTCACAGATACCACTCTGTAGGTATTTTATTAATTTGGAATTTTTGTTGTGTTTAATAATGTAAGGCATTAACATTACTATTTTCATAAATTCATTAGGCTTGAAGCAGAAGTGTGAGGAGAGAAGCTTTTCAGAAAAAGAAAGCCTACAAAATGCTGTCAGAATTGATAGAGGTTTTTTAGCTCTGTTTCCAGGTATTTGCTATATGACACTTTTTAATAGCATCTCCTCCTCTATTAGGAGTTTTTGATTTTTGGGGTTTTGATTTTTTTTCCCCCTAGAATCTCAGATTATAGAATAGTTGTACATCTAGGACATCTTCTCTTTCTATATAAATCATGTTTTAGAAGCGACTGTTGCATTCTACTGACTAAAAAAGGAATTGACTGGTTTATTAAGTTTAAAGATATAAAATTATATGACATAAGTTCCTTTTCATGAGTCCTTGTTTGTATGCTTAGCTCCCATTTTATATTGCCAAGGTAATGAAATAATGAAGAGGAGAAAATCTAGCGTGTGTTTAAAAAGAAGGTTTCTGATACATGTTTGTGAAGTCCTTTTTAAAAGTATTTGAAAGAGGCAGGATATTTGAACAGTATTGATTACGGACAGTAATTTTCAATTTCATTGCTATTTTGAACTTTTGATATCTGAAGCTGGAAAAACTCTCTTATTGATTGTCCTGACAAAGGCAGAATAATAGAACAGTGCCAAATACACCACTACTTGAGAGGATAATTGAGAGTGATGCAAATAGCCAATAGTAAATGAGTCTGATGGCAAAGCTGGGTAAAATGGGAAACACTGATAGAGAATTTTAGTGGGGAATCCTAAAGGAATAGAAGAATAGAGCTAAATTCTATCCAGTACATTCTTTTATTTCTTTCTAGAGAACATGCTCTTGCATGACAAACTTGCTTTCCTCAGTGATGAAGCTTACAAGTTTATTTTATAATGTTTGTCAGTTTCTGCTGAAAATTAAATGAAGGTGGGTTCTTTATATAGAATATTTAGGTAAACTCATAATAGACTTAGCTCTTATCTGTTTTTTATGGATTCCTTGTAAGTACTGATGGATCCATGTATACGACCAAATACTGTAAGTACAATAGGCTCATTGTAGCTTTTCATTTAGAAGCATCTGATAGCATTATTCCAGGGTAATGTCAGTAAATGTTTCAGTGATTAAGAATTGCCTAAATGTGAATAAGGGATTGTGATGGAGAGATGCTCTATGGGTTTTTGCATCAAATCAATAGATTTTCCTATCAGTCAGTTCACTTTGAGGATGTGAAAATAAAAATCTCTTGTCATTGTTAGCTGACCTTATTAGTGTTTTCAGATTGTTCAGTAACAACAGAGGCATTAATATGGAACAGTGCAGGTTGAAAATAAATTCGAGCACGGTCACTTCTGACTTGTATATCTGACAAAACGATACATAGGTCATGTAAGAAAGAAGATAAAAAAGGGAGGGAAGACTGTGTTCTGGAAAATCATAGCTCTGTAGAAAGTTTCTCTTACAGTGAAAAAGGCATCCTGACATAATGCCGAGGCAAAGGGGCTAATGTGGTTTTTGACAGTCTAAATTGGACGTTGTTACATAAAATCAGATGACTCATCTCATGTGACCTCTACACTCAGTACTGACTGACATTGGGAAATTGCATTTTTTGCAGCTTTTATAAAACTAGATTATGCAAGGTGAGTACTTGGAATTATTTTGTTCAACTAAGAATTTGCATTACATCAGTTTCCCATTTATCAGAAAAAATAATAGAATCACAGAACACTTCTTGAACTCTGTCAGGCTTGTTCAGGAATTCACTTGATTTTCTTGTGGAGTACATTCAAATAAAGAAGTACTTGACAAGTAGCAAAGACTTGAGTTGAGAAAGGATTGTAGTACTCTGGGTAGAATATGGAGCTGGATAGGCTTGGAGACTTTTAAAATTTTTGTTCAGGCTACTGAATGATGGAAAATGATGAATTTTAATTCTTCCTGTTGTCTTCAGAACATCATTTTGATAGTCATTTACTGGAACTCAAGTCACTGAGGTCAAGGCATAGTGAGAAAAGGGTAAGTACAATGATTGATGATGTGTGGAAGTCTGGACAAAATCTTATGGTTCCTCAGTCTTTGTGTGCAATGGATTTTCACGAGTCACACATCTATTCAAGTCCATTAGCTTCAGTTGTTGACTTGATATTTAGGGGGTGATGGGAAACAGTTTCATTCCTCTCTTAATTTTTGAGGCAACTAAAGAAAACAGCATTAGTGACTTGTTCTTCAGTCAGACCCCAGTGATTATGGCAAATAGGGTCACAATTTGGGTTGCCATGGCACAGCTTCTTCTGGGGATAATGAAAATCAGCTCAGCACTGCCTAGCAGTCTGGTCAAGGAGGGTAAGGTACGTCTCTAGCATGCTGCAGTTGCTTTGCCTGGGATTGAGGCAGAGAATAAGATACATAGAAGTGTGATCGGGTGACTGCTATGAATTATAGTAATACAGATGCTAATTTAAGGCTGTCTATTGCTTTTTTTTCTGTGAATTTTTTACATTTGATAATTGTGATTTGAAATATCTTCAAGGTCCTCTGAAACTTTAGTGGTGACATAGAGAAGCTTCTGGCAATAATTTGTGAGCTTTCCTGCTGAATAGAGGAAGAACTGACCCTGACATTTCTAGGCAGACTCCAAAGGTGAATAAAAGGCACAGTGTAATGTATTTTATGTCTGCAAGTATATTTTTTTCATTTTTTTTTGACCTGAGCACTTATTTGTGTGAGGATCTGGCCTTGTACATGACTAAGATTTGTTGTACCATTTCAGAGGATATTTGCAGTGCTAACTTCTAAACTTGATTTCATAAAAAGCAGTAGTTCTAAGACCTTTAGCTAATTTGTTATTCAAATACTGGTGAGTGAATAAGTAGTGGGATCCTTAGTTTCTTGTTTATTATAATGACTTGCAGCATATTCACTTTCTTCCTGTGAGAGACTGTGAAGAAGATGATGTCCTTTTTATGTTGAGATCTAAGAATATTTTGCATTCTAATGCTAGATACATTTTTAATATCTGTGTGCTACTCCAGGTGCTTGATAATTTATGACCCAGCAGAGGTCAGCCTTGTGGCATTTTTCAAAACATATGCTCAAAGACGTAGAGTGAAGGTTCTTATTTTAATAAAGCTTTGGAATTTTGTTTTATATAATATATTCCTGCAAATTAGAGTTGATGTAATATTCCTGTGTTGTGGCTAGATGCATGACTTAAATATCTCAGTGAAACTTTTCTTTATGTAATAGGAATGTTAATAGTTTTATAAAACTGCTACAAATTGTTTCAAGTGTTAGTTTTTCTGGTATCCTAAAATACCTATAAACACAACACTTTTTCTTTTGTGAGGCTTAAAAAAATGAAAATTAAGGAGTGGAGGGAAATACGTGTTCATACCCTACACCAGCTTGAACGCACAAATGATTAGTTTACATTGTAAAATGCTATTACTATTTTGTATCTCAATGATCAGTGTGGTTTCTTTGATACTAATGGGGGTCTAATTTTATATAAAGTTGATGACTCAGATCATAATGTTCATCAGGAACAGTGGCTGTCCTGTCTTAAATTGGATTACTACCTAGTTTGTAAGTTCAATTTTAATTGGCAATCTCAGGAGTGTCTGACTTAATTGCTCTTTGCTCTGCTAGAACATAATCTTCTCTGTACCTTGAACTAACTCCAAAGTAGTTTTATCCAGGTAGACAGTAGAACCGAATATGCGATAACAGCATTGTCAAGGCTGCAGCTGAGTCTTCTGAAATAGAACATGATTAAATGGCTTGAGCATGACATTGGGAACTGGAAAAACGTGTTGTTGCCTTTTGTTTAGCCAGTTCACTTTCTGAACTTTGCAAAGATGTTTTATTCCTTTATTGTTACTTCATTTTGTGTACTCTGAAGATCGTTTTCAGACATTAAAAACACTGTGATGAGAAGAATACTGTGAAGTTTTGGAGTGGTTGATAAATACGTATTCTATGTCTGTTGCAGCAGCAAGGCTGTATGTGAAAATCAGCCCCAGGAATAAACACTGCTTTTTAATGCTTGCTTTTCTTTAAAACCCTCTCCCTCTCTCCTTGCTCCTTTTTTTTTTTTCCTAATTTGCCATCAGGGAGTCAAGGTCAGCATGGGGCATGAGCAGCTACTATTTATCTTCTTACAAACAGCCCTAAAAACTGTCAGTCACAGTATTACCTTACAAAAATGTTCTCCAATTATAGAAAGAAAATAAGAATTTTCAAATGAAAGACTTTATTAATCTGCTGTGACCAGAATACTGGAACACCTTCTTTTTGAATGTGTTATTTGCTGAAGATTAAGCAAGCCAAAGTGTTAAGACAAATAATCTTATTTAATGTTAATCAGAAACAGTGATGTTCTTGTACCTGTCCACTCTATTGAAATTAAAATAGTGCTGAATGCTTTGGGCAACCTGTGCAATTAACTTATGTAATTAAGTTAACTTGTGTAATTAAGCCCTACCCTAATGGGTATGCAAAAGAAAAGATACTGTGAAATAATGTTGCATGAATAACTTTATGTGCTTTCTAGCTCTTGACTCTGGTATCTCATGTTTTGTACATATCACAATGGCTGTTGTCCAGTACTTTAGTTGTTGTATGGAACCTCCAGGTTTGTGAGAAACGCTACAATTTAATAAGCCTTCCTTTAGCAAAAAGAAACAAAAGTAGGTACAGGAGCAGGTGCTCTGAATTGACTTAGCTAGGGTCAAGGTGAACTAAAACTAACAACTGAATTTAGACTGTCTAAGCAGAAAAACACTGAGACATTTTTGCTGTGCTGACCTCCACACCTTTGCAGAACACAATGCAGAAATGCCTGGTATGTTTTTGAGTGAGAGGCCTGCTTCTCAAGGTGTCACATCAGGTGTGTAAGCCTCAGCTAGCCATGTCTTCAATCTGCATCCAGAAAAGGTGCACAAACTTACCTCATGCATAAACTTCAAACAAGTAGTTTGTGTGAATGGAAATACATGGCTATTCTTAGGTTCTTTTGGGATGTTCTCTACCTAGCATGTCGTAAATCTTCAAAAGGTCTAAATGCTTCTATCCAGTATGAGTTTCTTGATTTTCTACACATAGAATTAAACAGAAAAAACATCAGCCAATTTCTGTTCTTAGCAACAAATCATGGTAGATTGTGAGGCAAATAAACAAAATAGGCCATTTCTCTGGAAAAATCCAGTTCATTTTTTTCCTAGTTTAGGGCAAGGAGAAGGTGTGGTGGGTTGACTCTGCCCAGATGCCCTGTGCCCACCAAAGCTGTTCTGTCACTCCCTGTTCTCTACTGGGCAGGACAGACAACTAATAACAAAAGGCTTGTGAATCAAGATAAGGCTATGGGCAGATTACTCACCAATTACTGCCACGGGCAAAACAACCTTAAGTTGAGAAAATTAATTTAATTTATTACCAATTGAATCAGAGTAGGATAATGAAAAAAATAAAAAAAATCTTAAGACACCTTGCCCCTACTCCTCCCTTTTTTTCAGACTCAATGTTACTCGTAGGTTTTCTACCCCCTCTCTCCCAGTGGTGCAAAAAAACAGGCAATGGTGGTTGCAATCAGTTCATTACATGTTGTCTCTGCCACTGCTTCCTCTTCTCACTCTTTTCCTACTCCATCATGAGGTCCCACCCAAGGAAAACAATCCTCCATGAACTTCTCCAGTGAGGGTTTCTCCTCTGGGGATGCAGTTCTCCTCAAAGTGCTCCCTTGTGTGTCCCTCCCACAGGGTCCCATTCTTCAGGAAGAGCCTGCTCCAGCGTAGGTCTTCCTCAAGTCCTGCCAGCAGACCTGCTGCAGAGTGGGATTCTCTCTCCATGGGGCCATGGGTCCTGCCAGGAGCCTGCACCAGCATGGGCTTCCCATTCACATTCTCCTTTTAGCCATCTGCCTGCTTTGGAGTAGGCTCCTCTAGGAGCTGCAGGTGGATATCGGATGCTGTTTTTTCTGTAGCCAGGTTCATCAAATAATTCATGATGATGTGCAGGTGCTTACTATGGTAGTGTTCACTTTGTTACAGTTAGGAAAGGAAAAGGAGGGGATCAAGATTTGTGCTGGGCATCCTGCTTTACTGCCTGATTTCCCAAACTATTCTGTGTATTTACTTGGTATTGTGTCTGATTATACTCAAAATATCTGCAAAATATTAACTGATATGAAATAACTAATGATCTATTCTAGGCTGCCTGTATGCTCATTTTACATGTAGTTAAGAGCAAAAATAAAAAATTTGGCAGGTTTTAGTTCCAATTGTGTCAGGAAATTGAACCAAAGAAAAAAGACTTTTCATTTATTTCAATGCCAAATGTGTAAGGAAAGACAAAAGTAGGCTTGGTTTATAACATCCGAAGAAGTTTTCTCTACCCATCCATAAAGCTTTATTTAATCCAATTCAGATTTATTCAAATCTTGCTTTGAAAAACACTGCAATATTGAAATACTCTCGTTACCTGGCTTCCATTAAGAAAACCTCTTTATTTAGACACTTGATTCCATGTTGGAATAAAATATTCTTAGCTATAATATCAGTTTTGTAGTATTGGCATAAAACACTATTTTTTCCCCTTGTTACCTTTAAATTCAGTTGGAAGTCAAGTGTGCACTATCAGGGCAAATTCACTACCAAGTATTGAACTCTTGTTTTGTGCTTTTCACCTGAATTTGTCAGTTTTTTTCAGATTCCTGTTGATGGGAAAACAATTGTCTGGAACCAAAATGAAATGCAAATTCAGACTTGGAATTATTGAGAAAGCTTGACAGGTTAATTATTCTTATTTAAGTTGGGAATCACTATATGCAACTATATGACTGTCTCCACATCGTAAGTATATGAAATATGTGTTCAGGAGAAAGGAAATTTCAGAGGCCATCTGACCAGAAATTTTTGAAGAACACATTAATTCAAATATAAATTTACAAATTATTGTCTTGGATACAATTGTGATGAGCTTACTTGTATATTCAACTTGCAAAAACTTGGTAAAAATGACAGGTAAACGCATCTTTAATGAAAAGGAAGTGATAATTGTACATAACTTATGAAATAAAAATTCTGCCATCTCTGAAACAGTGTTATGATGAATTGCAACCTTAGAAACATACCTAGAGAAAATAACAACCTGAAAATAAGTTCTGTATCCTGAGATTCCCTCTGATTCTCAGTATTTATCTGTTCAAGGAGTGCTGTGACATAAGTACAGAAAAAGATTTTGTTCCAGATAGGCAAAAAACAACTTGACACAGAAATCATAAGAAGGGTACCCAACCATGAAATAACTGAAGGAAAATTAAAAAAAAAGTCCCCCCTAACAAACAAACCACAAAACCAAAAAACAGCAACAAAAAGAAAACAAACCAAAATGCAAGCAAACTGGATAAATATTTATATAAAAACTAAAACTTTTTAAGTAGGAGACATTAAGAAGTCATGGAGGCAGGAGAGACATTGGCATCAAAAGTTTTGATTGATTTCTAACATACAGCAGAAAATTTTTCTTTTCATTTGCTTATTATTTCTGACAAAATGAAGGTCAAAGCAGAGACTAGGATAATTACCCTGAGTGAACAGTGCCACTGTAAGAATTTACATTTTTTTGCCCTGCGTGGACATGAATCCATAAGAAAATGAAAACTATAGAAATAACCTTTCAAAGCAAACAATTAAAATTTTGCCTTGAAGCCTTGTCTCTTGAAGCATTTTATTGACATCTAAGCACAGCAAAAAATGGTGTGATGCTGCTGGAGGGGACTCTAGTGTTGACACAGAAGGGACCAGGTGAATGATGTCATTGACTGCTAAACACAGAGAGCTTGTGGATTTTTCTTTTTTGTGTTATCTCTGTTGCATCCCTTGACAAATTTCACCATTCTTTATTTTTACTTTTGTTTTGAAAGTAAAGAAGAATATTGTCTGCTGCCATCCAGCCTGGACAAAGGAATTACCCTAATGCTTGTGTGCTTGAGCTGTCTGGATAATGGTGCTGCAGTTTGCCATGGCTACATTAGGTACAGCAGCCACCACTGCTGGTACTGGTAGGTTGTCTCAGTGGCAAGATAAAAGCATTTGACCAACACTACTGACACCACTCTAAAGGCTTACACAGAGTAGAAGCTGTTTGAGACTAATGTTGAACAAAGGCGGCTGAATGCTACCCACACCTTCCAGACTGAGGAGAAAGACACGAACCGTGAATCATCCCATTTTTATGAACTTTAGGAAAAACTTTGGGTGATTTTTTTGAGCATGTATTCTCCAAGGTGTATGCTTTTTGTGGGAAACCTTTTTCAACATATGTAACTGTCTTTGCTTGAGGAACAACAGTCACTGGTACCACAAACTTCTGCAAAAATCTTCTGTCACTGAGAGCCTTAAGAAACTGGAAGTTGCCTAACCACAGTATTGCAGAATCAGTTGCTTAGCATCCACATTTTTTTCTGATTCTAATATAACAGATATGCTCTGTTAGCAGAATAAGAACCAGTCTCTGTGTATGACCTCTGTAATTCCAGCTCCTACTCTATTCTCATGAAGGCTGTTCTCCAAGTATGATTCTATGATTGCATTTGATTGCCTACAAGAGTAGCAAGACCTAAATGTGAGCTTGAAACACTGCACAAGATCATTAGGTCAATGGAGCTGGAGAAGGGTCTAGAGAAGGAACCATGTGAGAAGCAGCTAAAGGAGCTGAGGGTGTGTATTCTGGAGAAAAGGAGGCTCAGGAGAGATCACTCTCTACATCTGCCTGAAAGGACGCTGTATCCAGGTGGGGGTCAGCCTCTTTTCCCAGGCAACCAGCGACTGGGTGAGAGGACATGGCCTTAAGCTCTATCAGGAGATGTTTAGGTTGGACATAAGGAAGAACATCTTAATTGGAAGGGCTGTCAAGCACTGGAGTGGGCTGCCCAGGGAGGTGGTGGAGTCACTATCCGTAAAAGTATTCAAGAAATCACTGGACATAGCACTTAGTGCAGTGGTCTAGTTGACAATGTGGTGATTGGTCAAAGGTTGCACTCAATGGTTTTGGAGGTCTTCTCCATCATTAGTAATGCTGTGGTTATGCAAATTTATCAGAATAAGTGAAATTGTTGAGATTAATACAAAGAGGGATGGGGCAAAAACAGGTGCATGTAGCAAGGTGAGGGTGAGTTTAGATATTTTTTGGATCAGATCAGTGGAGTAATATTGAATGGAAGGAGCTGGAGACTTTTCTGGTAGTCAAGATGTCTGTTATGTGGGAATTCTTGGGTACTGTTAGTATTTAATATAGTCTCATTCAGCTTTATACATGAACATATGAACAACAGAAATTAAAATAATACACAAGAGGGTAATCAAAAAGACTCAGTAATGAGACTAGCTGAGTCTGATATTCTCTTAATGAATATTAAACTAAGAGAAAACCTCCAAAGCAGAGATGTGTACCTGTGGGTAGATAGGGATTTATCAGAGAAGAGGAAAGCCCGTTGTCCTTTACTTCTTTTCATAGATCTCTTTGAAGGCCAGCAGTTGGCCGAGTTGTTTTCTACTGAGAACATATTTCTGTCTTTGCCGAAATGAAATATAAAACTGTGGGAGGGAAAAGGTGTCCAACAGTTCTTTGTGAAGAATTGCTGAAAGATAACATGTGCTTGGGAGGCATCTTTCATGCAACTTTTTAAAGGATTGTTAATTTGCAAGAAACAATGATAGAACCATGTGGTGTTCTGTTACTAGAAAACCCCTTGCAAGTTTACTTGAAGAGAGAAATAGAAAAACTACTAAGCATTATCAGGAACAATGCTGAACCTATGAATGGTTCTGTGTTACCTGCTAGGTTTAGAGGCATATCTCCACTGTTTCAACCTTACCAGTATCACATGCATTTCCCTATTAAAGAATATGAGGGAAGTTGAAATAATATGACATTAAGAGTGCTTTTAGTCTTCTGTTTGCCTTTCTATGTGTTGCAGACAGTATTTTCTGTAAAGATGCTTGCTTTACAGTACTGTGCTGTAGTTTAAACTGTGATTAACTGCTGTGGGTTTCAAGAAAGATTTTGATGGGTAGTCTGCATGTGCAATGCCTCCATGAACAGAGATACCCTTCTATTTTGGATCCCATTTTAGAACTCTTCATAGTAGTAGGATTGATATTTCCTCAGATTTTCTTCAAAGCTTAATAGATGATAATTGATATCTGGTTTTTGTGAAATATTTTGTGGGAGATACAAACTGGTAGGTTAAACTAGGAATTTTTTTCTCCACTTATTTTTCGTAGTCTTCTATTGGTGTCTGTGGAGAACGTTTTGCTGTTACTCTATAGCAACCTCAAAAATGTATGGACAATAGGTATGCTAACATGGCATGTTTCATGTTCCTGGTCTTGCTTTGATTTGTTCAAAAGGTCTAAAGATTTTGACACTCATAATTGTAACTGAGGCTTACAAATTATTGTGGAAAAGCAAAAGTCAGTCCAGGCTCTAATTGCCACGCTTTTGCAGGGAGCGTATGAGAATGATGTTTTATTACAGGAAGGAGTTCAAATTATATGACATAACAGCAATTTTTGCTTCATTTCTTATTAAAGAAGTATCACTAGGATGATTTGTATATGAATAAGAAACTGCACAAGATTTGTTCATATGTTTTAATTCTTCAAAGTATGCCATATTATTACTAAAGCTCATGCAGTCTGTTAGTATTGTGGATTTTCTTTTCCTTTTTATGCAACCTTTTCCACCTTCTCTTTCTCTTTTGGACCTTGATGATGCTTCTTTCAATGAGCCTATTTCATTGCCTGAGCTTTGGGAGAATGTTAGAAAGTTTCTGGTATTTGGTGCAATGCTAGTCTTTTCAATGCTGCTGAAACATCTTGTGTTCGGAATTCTGGTTTTTTCATCTTCTTTTTTCAGGGGAGTTTTGAAAATACTGTGCCTCTTCTAGAGGGTCACTGTATCTTTGGAGGCCTGACAATTGCATTATAGTGCTGGGAAAACAATAGTTTTGCTGCAGTCTGTCCTGATTTTGCAGAAAGTTCTGCTGAGGCATTGCCCTAGATGGTAAAGAAACATAAGGTTTTTTTTTGGTCTTACACACACACACACACACACACACTCTGCTAGTAGCACTTGAAATGCCTTACATTAATCATCCTTTGAGTTTTTACTGAGACATGGGTTTTCCTTTGCTTAGAGCAGTTGTCTGTGAATCTCACTGAATTGGCACCATGCATCATGCTGCAATTGCCTTTGCAGGGCTGCCAGCCCTCCAGTATGTGCCAAGCTTGTGCCACACCTCTTGAAAAGCACGAGAATACATTTCCAATTTCTGTTTCCAACTGCATTTCCTTCAGTTAATACCTTAGCTTTTATCCAGAGCCTCACACCAGTGAGATTCCTACTTCCAGGCTAATGTCCAAGCATCAAAACTTGTATCAGCTACAGCTGTCCAGCATCAACCCCAGTGTGCCACATCTCTCTCCTTACAACAAAACTGCTGTTCCCCTGACACCCCATGAATTCTTTGCCTCTCCCATCTTAAAAACCCAAACTGCTACTCTGATTACAGCTTCTTGAATTGTTTCACTCTTCCTCTTTCTTGTGAACACTTCTGTCTTTAGTGACTGTATCATTTCTTTATAACTGTTTCCTAATTGTTGCCTTGGTCAGCTCCTTTCTTGGCAAACAAACTTAGGAATCCTAACAAACTGTACTGGGTAAGGGCTGTCATGTTTACACAGTTACAAATACTTTTACTTCAATCTGGTTAGCCTGTCCAAAAGATTTAAGTGTGTTTTTTGAGTTGAAGTTTCAAAAAACCCTGTGTCCTGAATGATATAATAGTTGAGAAATTTAATCTACTATGCCTAAATGTCGTTACTTCCCCCAGGATGTGTCCCTTTAAATTATTGTATAGTTTGTAATGACTTTCCCAACAAAAGATCTGCATAACAGTGTATTTCAAAAGAAAACTGCATCATTATGAACAGAGAAATTTTAGTAATAGGATCTCATTTTCTAAGAGATGAAGCATAGCAAACTAAAGCAATTATAAATCGAAACTAGGTAAATCTGGATTAGAGTTTAGGAACCAATTATTTTTCATACTAGTAGAAAAAGGTAACTACTAAAATGTTTACAAAGGCATTGTAGTTTTCAGTCAGAATCATAAAATCAGTGTGGAGTAGTACTTGAAAAATTTACAAAGTTTTAATATTTTATCCCCAAGCTCATTTTGTCCTGTTCTGGAGTCAGCCAGAACTACTACTACTACTACTCTTAATTAAAACAAGAACTGTTTTACTTAGGTTAGGTGTTACCTTCTATACTGGACTAGCTATGTCCCATACTCTAATGAAACAAGTCTTTCCTCTTTCCTATTGCATGGCTCATTAGTGATTCAGTTTCAAGTGTCTCTCGCATTGGATATATCCTTCAGCAGTTAGGATATTCACAAAAACACTCACTAAAAAAAAGCATTTAAAAGTTTGTCCCTAAAGTTTGTAGATAATTTTCATAGAACAATTTCTTTAATTATAAGTAAAATTAACTATGAATAAGTATCTCTTTATTGAGATCCCGTACAATATTAATCACTTAGGTGTTATTGATATGGCAAACCCTGTCTCAAATGCATGCTTACACTGGCTTATCAGGGCAAGACAAGTTTCAGTCGTTAAGTCCTTTTGAGGAAAAAGACAGTAGATTCAAAAAAGTAGTACCTTCTCCATTTCATTGTTAGCCTGGGAGAATGAAGCACTCCTTTGTGCTGAAGTTTGCTGGCATTAAGGAGATACAAAGGAAACTCAGTAACTGGAAAGCTATGGTTCAGACAATGACAAAGACTACTTTGTAAGGTTGTGGTTTGGTGTTGTGGTTTTATTTTTTTCTTTAATAGCTCCTGAACTTCATCATAAGTATTATGGAAACAGGAATTATGCAAGAATGTGCCTAGTGCCAAATTCATATGTACTGAAAAGTGCTTGATAGTTAAATAAGTACACTTTAAAGGTCAGTTGGCTAGAATACAGACTGTCTAGCATTTTTATTGTCAAGTGAATTGAACTATATCTTTTTAAAAGAGGAAAAGATACAGTGCTCTTCCATTGTGACACCTAAAAAGGTTACAGTATAAATTGCATGTAAATATCCAGACACATTTCAACACTGATGATTTGGCCTAATTTTTTCAAAGAACAAGTGATATCAATGAAAAAAACTGGTATTCTGTACCAGAAATGAAAGATATTTCTAAAGGGACTCACAATCCTATTCATTACATTGTGGTTCATCTGCGAAAAAAGTATTTTCTTTCCTAGGATATTTCTTGAAAGGCCATTTTCTTGAATATGAAAAATGGAAAGTCATTTAAACTATTACACTGGACATAGAACAACTTTACTGATACTTATACATCTTTAAGTATGCACAGATTGGGGAACAAGATGGTGGAGAGCAGAGCTGCAGAAAGGGACCTGGGGGTGGACCATGAACCAGCAGTGCCCTGGCAGCCAGGAGTCCATGTTCTGGGGGGCATCAGGCACAGCACTACCAGCCGGGAAAGGGAGGGGACTGTCCCGCTCTGCTCTGAGCTGGGGCGGCCTCACCTCGAGTCCTAGGGGCAGTTTTGGGTGCCACAATACAAGAAAGACATTAAATTATTAGAGAGCGTCCAAAGGAGGGGCAGACACTGATCTCTTCTCTGTGGTGGCCAGTGACAGGACCTGAGAGAATGGCCTGAAGCTGTATCAGTAGAGATTTAGGTTGGATATTAGAGAAAGGTGCTTCACACACAGGGTGGTGGGGCACTGGAACAGGCTCTCCCTAGGGAAGTGTTCACAACACCAGGGTTCAACAAGCATTTGGACAATGCTCTCAGGTACATGGTGTGACTCTTGGGGTGCCCTGTGTAGTGTCAGGATTAGGTTTTGAGGATTCTCTGGGATCTTTGCTTCCAACTCAGGGTGAGTCCCTTCCAACTTCTATGATTCTAAGCACTTTGAACATGTTAAAACAAACAACAAACCAACTTTATGAGTTTGTTTTCTTTTAATTTTAGTACATGTCCACCGCTTCTGGGATTTTTTTTTTTTGAAAAATATGTTTTCTGTTATCCAAAGGGAGATTAATATCATGGTTTCCCTAAAACAGTTTTTTATGTAGGGTTCCCAGCCCCTCTAAACTCTCTAATAACCCTTTCCCATTTCCCATTTATGCTGTATCTTCTTGATTACTGATTGGCCAGAATTGAAGACATGAGAATAAACTGCACTGTAACTTTCAGCTCTTATTCTGTTCTTTCCCAAAAGCAATTTAACATTCTTTCTGACATTTGGCAGCTTGCACATTTTGTGCCAATTTTTTCATTATGTTGTCACATTGCTAGGTTTTTAGGATACACAGACGTGACCACAAACTGCTTTTGACTCATGGCTGTCTGAGCCTATAGAATGCAGTTGGCACAACAACATACTGTTCTCCATTTGGATGAGATGATTTACTTATTTTCGTTGCTGGGTGAATATGCTAACAGGTCCTTGTGGACGCTTTGCAAGCCCTTACTTGTGGTTTGCAATATACTTCATGGGCAATGTGATCTCCAGTGATCCATCAATCATTTTGAACTCTTATATGAAATTTATCATTGTATCAACTTGGATAGTGTTCTCAATTATCACAAAATTTAATCTGGTTCAGTTTGCTCTGATAAATAGAGCTTTCTTAGAAACATAGGACAGTGAATTACATTTCTATTTTTGATAACTGTATATTACAAAATTTACCATACTATTTTGGTTTTTGAAAATATGACTTTCTTCCCATTAGCTCAGAGGATGGACACTGGCTGCCTAAGACTATCCACTTGTCACTTCTTGACTTGTCAGACAAATCTGTGTGAATCTGCTTAAAAATTAAGGTCATACAATTTTTTCTGTGTGATTTCTATGGCTTTCTTTTCTCTAGATTTCTTTTTAGTACATGTTTTTTTTTTTTTGTATGCTGACCCTTTTTCTTGACCCTGGTATTGTAGCTGAGGTGCTTGAGGCACAGCCTAAGGGTAATTGAGTAGCATTCTGCATACTGTATCAATTTATTTTTAAATAGACTATAGCAATGGTCTTCTGTTTTCCCTTGCTACCATACAAAACAGGCCACAAAAAGAGGGTAGAAGTTTTCAGTGAATGCTGAAATTGGTGTTTTTTAGTACAAGATAATTAACATTCATGGAATGGAAATTTCTCCTTAGCTTAACTAAAATTTACAGTATCCTATATTATTTCTGTGTCTGTGTGTATGTAGTAAAATGTCTTCTCTGTTAGGAGGAAAGATAAGAATCAGTCAAGGCCATATGGCTGCTGCTCAGCTTACGTGCATAATCTTCAGAGTAAGTTACTCTCTGTTGCTTTATATAGTTCTCCAGTGTAGTGGGTTCACCCTGGTTGGATGCCAGGTGCTCACCAAAGCCTCTCTGTCACACCCCCTCCTCAACTGTACAAGAGAGAGAAAATAGAACTAAAGTTTCGTGGGTTGAGGTAAGATCAGGGAAAGATAGCTCAGCAATTATCATCACAGACTAAAGAGACTGGACTTGAGGAAATTAATTTAATTTGTTACCAAAGTAGGGTAATGAGAAACAAAAAGAAAGTTTAAAACAACTGTCCCCCAACCTTCCCTTCTTCTTGGGTTTGACTTCACTCCAGAATTCTCCACCTCTTCCCTCACAGTGATGCACTGCGAACGAGCAATGAGAACTATGCTCAGGAACTCTGCTGCTCCTTTGTCCTCACATTCTCCTCCCTGCTCCAGCATGGGTCCCTCCTATGTGGCTGCAGTTCTTCAAGAACTCTTCCAGCATGTGTTTCCTCCAACTGGGTGCAGTTGTATTGGTTCTAACGGAGGTAGAGTTCAGCAGCCCTGCCAGTGCTGTGCTTCAGTTGATAACACAGCAGTGTTTTGGCTACTGCTGAGCAGCACTGTCCCTCTAACATTCTCCCCCATCAAGGGGCAGGGAGTGGGCAAGACCTCGTGAGGGAAAACAAGCAGGCCAGCTGACCCAAAGGAACCAAAGGGATATTCCATACCATATAACATCAGCTCAGATATAAAAGCTGAGAGAGAGAGAGAGGAGGAGGGGGGGCCATTCTGTAATGTCTGCTTTCTGACGGAACCACTACTGAGGTGCTGAGCGTGCTGAGGCCCTGCTTCCCAGGATGTGCCTGAACATCGCTTTCGACGGGAAGTTGAGATTGACTTCTCCTTCTTTTGCTTATGCGCATGCAGACCCTGCTTTTGCTTTTCTGTAGCTTCAATAACAACTGCCTTATCTCGACCCATTGATTCATCTTGTCCTTTCCCCTGTCCCTCTGGGGAAGGGAGCTATAGGGCAGCTTGGTGGGCACCTGGCACCCAGCCAGAGTCAAACCATCACAGCAGTCCATCATTAACAGCCTACTCCAGTGTGGCTTCCATGCAGGATCACAAACCCTGCCAGCAAACCTGCAGCAGCATGGGCTCCACTCTACACAGGGTTACAGGTCCTGACAGGAGTCTCTTCCAAAATGGGTGTACCACGGACTCACAGTCTTCTTTGGGCATTCACCTGCTCTGGTTTGGGGCCCTCCACAGACTGCAGGTAAATCTTTGTTCCACCATGGATCTGCATGGGTTGTGGGGGAATCTTTGCACTGGCACCTGGAGCACCTCCTCCCCCTTCTTCTCCGCTGACCTTGATGTCTGCAGGCCTGTTTCTTTCTCATATCTTTCTTCTCTCTCATTTGCTTTTGTGCAGGGTTTTTTTTCCCCTTCTTGAATACATTATCCCACAGGCACTACCACCATTGCTCATGTATTCAGCTTTGGCCAGCGGCAGTTCTGTCTCAGAGCTGGTGTGCATTGGATCTGTGGGACATGGGGAAAGTTTCTGACATTCTGTGTTAGAAGCCACCTCTGTAGCCCTTTGCTACCGAAACCTGGCCCTGCAAACCCAATATATCCAGAAACGTCAGATCACCTAAAAGACCACTTTAAAACTTTGGCTTATTTGCAAATTTATACGCAAATACGGTATATTTTTATACGGTGTTTAATTTGTAGTCTGTTGTTCTTCCCTGTTCACTGACTAAATATCTGTATGTGAATGACAGCTGCAGGGCATTGATGAACTGCTTTTAAATACCAGGCACTCGATTTGACTCTGAAACATATTTTTCAGCCTGGAGGTCAGGTCATTTTACTTTGCAAACTCAAAAATTATCAGCTACCTCATACTCAAATCTTTAAATATGTAGTGTGTTGAGAGGAATTGTCTCAGAATGGAAAATTTAAAAAAGTTCAGAATGTTATTGGTATTGTGATAACTTATGAAAATTGAGATTTATTCCTCTTCTCCAACTCCAAGTAATAATACTTCAGGGAAAAATTACACTGACACGTATACTTTGTCTTCTAGAATGTTTGATCTTTGCTTCAGAGAGCAAACAATGAGCAACAATTTAATGGGACTATTTCTTAATCACTTTTAGCACATGAAGCTAAAAAATGTACAAAAGGAAAGGGTTGCAATACCAAATGAGACATAATGTTTTTAAGGAAGAGAAACTATTTACATACATTTACCTAGGAGAGGGGACTTGCAATGGAGAGATGCTGTCTTAAACCAGCCAGATATATGGTCTTAAAGGCCAAAGAACTATTTTAAGTGGCAGTTGATTCTTAAAAAACAACTTAGAATTTTTAAATTAGTGTGTATGAATTTATGTTCTTAAACTGAGTTGAATGCCTTGTGTTATTTGTGTGAAATTGAAAGGATTTTCATCACGTTCTCAGCTTGTTTCTGCTTCAACTTCAAATAACAGAGTCTGAACTAGTAATTCTTGCACTCACCCAACTCTGTGAAGGTCAGACTGGTGCCTGCACATTCAGTGTCTGCTGTCAAATAGCTTATGGTGTTTTTGGATGTGAAATAGTGTTAAAGGTTTAGTACCAGACTTAAACAATGGCCTTCCTTACTACTAAAGCTTCAGATTTCATTTAGGGCCTGATTACACAGATGCCCTGAAGACTAATTTCTCCCACTCAACCTGTGCTCAAATGCAAAGGTCAAGTTCTCATTGTATGTGACAAAACAAAACTAGTCATTATTCTGTCTCTCAAGTGAGATGAACAGATTTCAGTTCTGACGATGACAGAACTAAATCTCAGAGAATATAATACTTTTCCAAGACTTTAGCTAGTGCACTGTCTCTAAAAATGAATGACACTGAATCCAGGAACTTAATAGCCCTTGATACATTTAATAACTTTTAAAAAAGAAGTTGATCACAAGAATCGTTGAGAAACTGATAGTACAAGGAAAATAGATATTAAGACTGCTGCCTTGCCTGCCAAAGCAACACACACTAACAGGGAAAAATAATAAAAGTGCTGAAAAAATCTACCAAAAAGATCAGATTCAGCAACAATGTTAACAGTAATGATGTAGCATGTAAATTACTTAATCCAATCTTAAAAAGATAAATACATGGAATTTCTGAAAGTGACCTTCAGTTAGAAATAAAAGTCCTTCTATCCATGATTCATCTTTCTAGTCCTTTAGTATAAATAAAAATTTGGACACATACAGAGCAGAGAGAAGGATTTTCTGTTATTTTATTACTACAGAAGAAGGTGTGTCCTGGTTTTGGCTATCCCACTCTGATACAAGGGGGAACAAAATGAGAATTGACAATGCTGGGAATCTCTTTTAGTTCTGCAAAGATTGCAAGTAGAGAATTGTTTGAAAGGTAGGACATTTTTTTTTGTTCAGTATAGCAATTTACTATGAAAAGAATATTGCTATGCCAATATAGAAGTTGGTGGTATAGCCATATAGAGAATATTGGGAGGGCTTGCACATGAGAAATGAAGAAACAGACCAGCAATCATCAGGAGAATAGATGATGGAGGAGTAGAATTGATGACTATGATATGAGAGAGAAGAAGAATAAGGAACAATTATTTGTTACATTTTCAAATAGAAAAACTGGGAATCATCAATTGAACTTTGGGCAAGGTATAGCATTAGAATTAAAAGATGTGCTTTTTAATAGGCTCTAGTTAAGCTGTGGACTTCTTTCTAGCAAGTTCTTATAAGTCCTGAAGGCTTCTGTGGATTTAAAATTGAAGAAAATAATGGAAGAAAAGAATTAATTGGGAGTTTTTTTAATCCATGATGTTTTTTCTTGGTGAACTGCTGATCCACCACTTGCTGAAGTACGCAGATGCATTCCAGAGTGTTGTTTTAGACATGTTCAATATTTTATTGGCATTCTCTATTTCCCAGTATGAGAGAGGATCCCAGACTATGAAACTTAGGTTTGATCTGTGTGGCCATTCTTACCACATGGCTGTTCACTGCTAGTGTAGATTCTTTCTAATGCAATTTCAAAGCCCTTACCTTCTGCAGAGTATAAGAGACCAGACTGTTTCAGTTTGGAACTCTAGTGTCATTAGTGGTGTCCCCTGGGGCTTAGTGTTGTGCCCAGTCCTGTTCAATATCTTTATTGATGATCTGGATAAAGGCAGAGAGTCAATCATTAACACCAAAGTAGGGTGGAAGTGTTGATATGCTGGAGAGTAGGAAGGCTCTGAAGAGGGGTTTGGAGAGGCAAGATATATAGGGCAAGATCTATGGTGTGAGGTTCAACAAGAGCAAGTGACAAGTCCTATACTTTGGCCACAACACCTCCAGGCAGTGTTGCATGCTGAGGCAATGTTGCATGTTGTGGCTGGAAAGCCACCCAACAGAAAATGACCTGGGTGCTTGCCATGGTCTAGTTGACGTGGTGGTGTTCAGTTGGACTTGATGATCTCAGAGGCCTTTTTCAATCTAAATGATTCTGTCATTCTGTGAAAAATCATCCAGTCCAAGTGTCTGACCAGTTCAGGGTTGGGTTGACCAGAAGCTGCAGCATATTTTTAATGGCATTATCCACATGCTTCTTAAACACTGACAGGCTGAGTGCATCCATTAACTCTCCAAGGAGCCTATTCCAGGATTTAACTGATCTCTTGCTAATGAAATCCTTACTAATGTACAGTCTAAGCCTGCCCTGGCTCAGCTTTGAAGCATTCTCACACATCCCAGAATCACAGAAGACTGGAAGGCATCACTGGAGTTTCACTAGTCCACCCTCCCTTCTCAAGCAGAGTCCCCCAGAGAGCGTTACTTAGAAATGTGTCCTGATGCTTTTGAATATCTCCAAAAAGGGAGACTCCACAGCCTCTCTGGATGCCAGGGAGAAGAGATCAGCACTTGCATCTCAGCTTCCTCTTCTCAGGAAGGTGTTGACAGCAATGAGGTCATCCCTCAGCCTCCTTGTCTAAAGTAGACAAGCCCATAGTCCTCAGCTGTGTCTTATAGGACATTTCTTCCAGCCCTCCCACCAGCCTTCTTGTCCTCTGGACATTTAAGTGCTTTAATATTCTTGAACTGTGGGGCCCAGAGCCACACACAATACTCAAAGTGATGATATTTATAAATTTATCAAAACTTATTTATGAAGACAGAAAGACAACATGTCTCTTTGGGATAAGGGTAAAAAACCAGAAAAGGCTATGTGTGATCTATGTCTAGACAGGGAATATACTGTGATGACTTTAAAGAAGGATGAATTGGTCAGAACTGTGCTTTAAGCCATGACTCAACTTCCAGGCTATCTCTTGTTATAAGCAGAGTAAGAGAAAAGAAAGGTTGAAAGAAAGAGCCAGTACTGCTTTCCCAGGCATAGACTTCTACAATTTGATTATGGTCTAAAGATGACACTCATGGTTCTTAAAAACTATTTCATGCTCTTGAGACAATTAATTTCAGTTGGTGTTTTGCAATCAACAGTGTGACCTGCTCTGCTTAGAACTTGATTGCCTAATATTTTCTGCCAGAGAGGAAACTCTTCCTCTTAAATCTCTTACAATCTTGTTCACAACACTTGTTTGAGAAAAAGAATACCAGGACTGAGAGAACTGTTTTGTTTAGGTTTTTTTTTTCCTCTACTCAGTCAAATTGTATTCAGATCTAGCTGAGCTATCCGATGTATTTAATTGCCAGATTTTTTTTTTTTTTTGAGAAAAAAGAGAAAGGCAATGTGCTAAAATAGCTGCACATATGAACTCAGTCAGCTGGGTTCACACTGCTGCTGCCAGAGTGACAGCTGCTGCAACACTGAGAACATCTGAGACTGCCAGAGGGGGTGAGAAGGAAGATCGGGGCAAGAGTCCAGCCCCTTACAGATTTGTCACTACCACTGAACTTGTGGGGCTCCCAAGAAAGGTAAAGTGCAGGATGTTCTTTTATTTCCCTTCTCTTCTCCCTTGACTTGTAAGTTTACTTTCCTCCTGACAGCCTTGCACTCCTCTCTTCTCTCTCCCAGTGACTTTGTGGGGGTCTCAAAAACTACATGGTTTTTTTTTCTGATGGTAATATTACTCTGCATGGATCTTGTGACTCACACCACGTCTGGGAATTGCACTAGGCAGAAAACATTGGTTTAATCTTCCCCACTATTTTGTACCTGGTTCTATTTATAGGAGATCAACCTACAACAAGCAGTTTGAATATTTATACTTTTCCCAACTGGAAGTAATGAAAGAAAAGCCTGATGCTCACTGTTTCAGATAGGGAAAGAGATAATGGGAGGGTTCATTCTTCAGTATTCATTCTCACCCCTTGAGAGCCAGTGTTTGGCCTCAGTGATCCATCCATGCCAACAGACTACCATGTTCCTGGGCTTGTCAGTAACATCTTTAAATGGTAACTGTGCTTCAGTGCTTACTGTGCTGTATAGACCAACAGCTATAAGTTCTCTCCAACAATCTCTGAAGTTTTAGAGTGGCAGATATAATAATGCTCAGTGTTTTTCTGAGTATAAACCTGGGAAGCTACATACAAATTACTTTCCTCCTATCCTCTGAAAATCTTGTGCAATATACTACAGTTTCTGAAATCTAGTCTCAGAAGTAGGAAAGGCCAGGTTATACAGTTTTACAGATAGTTTCTAGCACAGTTAAGATCTCTTCTCAAAGGACTCCAAACTTCCTTCCTGCTGGGACTTGAACATATCAATTTTGTGTGTAACTGTACAGATGTCATTTTTAAACTTTCTAGTGCCTAGATTGGTTCTCAGTGCAAACAAATTGTTCTAGTACAATCAGATTTTTCTGGGAGTAAGAAAACAGAAGCTTTGTAGGGCTTCCCTACAAAGGGATATTTACAAGGTTTGTCAACAGGGTGGCAAACAGATTGGGTCTGCTAGGTGCTGAACTTCAGTTAGCCGCTTTCTTAGCTTATCTGGCATATGTCTGAGCATAAGGTTTATCATTCTTTTGAAGACATGATGTCTTAGTCTCCCGGAGACAGTTTCTTCATTCCTGAACAAATGTTAGTAGTTACTATGGAGAAAATTAATTCTCTGGATTATGGAGTTTCTCTTCTATCTCTTTATTTCTTACCTCTGTGGGAGAGAGCATATCTAAGAGAAAGCATTTTTTTTAACATAAATTTGTCTCCTGTGAGCCTGTCCCTTGAATCAAGCTTCCTGTGAATTTTTAAGAGTCTGTAGTTCTCTGGTTAATGAGACTCCTAATATTGTCCCCATCTTTTCTGCTGTTTCTGGAATAATTTTATTACTTTTCTCCCTTCATGTACCAGCCTTTGTGGGTGAACTGATTTCCCTTGCCTCCAGCCTCTCCTTAGTCTAAATGTGACTGCTTTCCAGCAGAAAAATGAGATTTAACAGTCTTTCATCATTGCTGCCCTGGGATATAGGTAATACAACTTTGAAAGCTTTGTGTTGATTCTACACACGCAGGATGCTCTGTCCTATAGTAGCAGTTTATATAACTTCACGGCCTCATAGGTAGTTTTTAAGCTGTAACTCGCTGCAATACATAATAAAGGAGTATCTTCTGGCTAAAATTCTGGAGACAGACTCAGAAGACAGAATTCCATTCCAGAGTCAGTGATAATAGGAAAAGTTGCCTAATACTGTATCTCCTTCAACATGTGTTAAACTGAAAGGAATTCTACACTCCTGTATTTTTCAATAGGTGTTGTATAGAGTGTGGGTGTTTCTGTTCTTTGTATGCAAATGAGTTCTAGATCTAGGCTATATTAAAAGGAAAAGCACAGGTTTTGTCTTTTTTTTTTTTTTTCTACTTTTTTCTCTTTTTTGGAGGTGGTGGGCATGCCTTTCACCAAGCATCCCATGTAGCTTTCAAATCTGGGACACTGGGATGAATTAGTCTGACTTAGTGCAATTCTTCCATTAACAAATTCAGTAATAACTTGTTATTCAAGCTACTGAAATAAAATTATTTACAAAATATCAAGTTGGTGTAGAAGTTCTTTGAGGTCTTGAAGTATCTCCATCCTGAGCACAATACAGGCACATGCATATAATACAGCATATTTTATACAGGCTTAAGGTGTACAAGTAATACAGCCAAACTATACAACTCTGTTCTCCCTTTATGCAGAAATTAAAATTGTTTAAGTTGCTTTGATATTGAGTTTCCTAGTTAACTGTACATCTAGTAGCAACACTAGCTGAACTCAGCAACTGGCTGAGCTTTTTCATGTGCATCTGAACTAGAACAACAGGATGACCT
The DNA here is from genome assembly GCA_013398175.1 of Climacteris rufus. NCBI lineage: Eukaryota > Metazoa > Chordata > Aves > Passeriformes > Climacteridae > Climacteris > Climacteris rufus. Next base: position 560,288 of record VZRZ01001488.1, on the reverse strand, counting down.
AGAATGACCTGCGTTCCTAAATGAATATATTTATACAGGGGTTTTTATTTATTTATTTTCCAAAAAATATGTTATGTGTGCACTGTGTTTCTTCAGCTTGTTTTTTGTAGACACATAATGTAACCTAAACTAAAGGTTGCTCTTGTTTACTGTAAGCAGGAGTTTCACATTCTTTTATATTATGCCTTACTAAATCTTTATAGAGTTACACACTGGATAAGATCCTTCTGCTTCTGACGTAGGATGTGTATTAATGGATCATATGTTCCATTCCTTGCATATTTTCCATGTTTCTTTGTGTGTAGTTCAAACGATTTCCTTCACAAAACTACCATAAAGAGTACAACTTTATTTTATGAGCTGGTGTTTGTTGGCATTACTGCTGTTTCAAATCAAATCAGCATCTGGCAATATGAACAACTTATTTATTAAACTACTGTATGTTTGCTTACACCTCAACACATTCAAAATGCAGTGCTTGTTCCCAAATGGAATCAGAGCAACCTTATTCTTCATATAATGTTCACTAGCAGATTTCACCTGCTGATTAATCAGATGAGTAAACAGTCACAATTTCTCTTGTAGCCTGCCTGCAGATCTCTACTTCTACTGTTCCTATCTGCAATTATTAATATGCCCTAGCATGTAGCATTTTGCTGCTGTTTTCAGAGAAGGGTATGATAACAGCATGCCTATCTGTCCATGTATTTTATTTGTGCATTACAAGGAGTGATTCTGTAGCTCGTACAGTTAGTCCATACAGAGAAACTGGTAACAATCCCTTCCATATGAACTTTGTGGATTGCAGGTAACCCTAGGAAAGCCAAGCACAAACACATTTTGCAGCATCAATTAAATCTGCAGATGTTTCATCTTGCAAATACCTTGTCATCTACAAGACATTTTTGGAACTGCAGGAATAAAGGAGTGTGAAACCTAAGGGATGAGCAGCATAATCCACAAGGGAGTTGAAAGTGCCTTGTGAAAATTTATAGATATTGGAATGTAACTGTTATTGTTTCACCTCAGCTGGCAACTAAGCTTGCTCACTCATCCCCTGCTGGAATGGGGGAGAGAAGCAGAAGAGCAAAAGTGAGAAAACTCGTGGATTGAGATAAAAGCAGTGTAATAGGGAAAGCCACTTCCCAAGGGCAGAGAGGCATTTAGCCATGCCCAGAAGAGTGGGGCCCCATCACATGTAACAGTGATTTGGGGTGACAAACGTCATCATTCCAAGCATCCTCCCATTTCCTCCTTCTTTCTCCAGGTTTATATGCTGAACACAATGCCATATAGGATGTGACATCCCCTGGGTCAGTGTGGGTGAGCCAGCTGTGTCCCCAGTGCAACTTCTTGTGCCCCATTAGCCTCATTGTTGGTGGGGTAGGTGAGTAGCAGAAACAGCTTTGATGCTATGTAAGCCCTGCTCAGCAATAGCTGAGATATGTCTGTGTTGTCAACACTTTTCAGCACAAATCCAAAATATCTGCACATGCCAGCTACTTTGGAGGAAATAAAACCCAGTCAAAACCAGCACACTGGCTTAATCTTGCATTCTTCCTTTGGACAACCTAATTGCCACCAACAAAAGTAGCCTTTTTTTACTGGTCCCAATTTAGCTAAGGAGAGACAAGGAAGGAAGTGCATCCCATCAGCACTTTTCCATAAAGTGCTGTGCTTGCCTCTTCCAAACAGTTCAGTCTATGTCCAGACCCTTAATGTATGAAAATGGGATTCCCTTTCAGTCTGCCAGAAAGATTAAGCTCCGGGCAGATAAATGCTGAAGTTCCTGCTTGATATGTTTTACTTTTAAGCTGTATGCTATAGTGTTTATAAAAGATTTCAGCTAACAAAATAATCTCAAACACTGACAAAGGAAAATAATTTGTGGATGAACCATTTAAAAAAAAATGTAACTGGCAGAGGAATGCATCACTTTTAAGGGTGTTGATTTTATTAGTTGATGTGAAGTTGATATCAGTATGGCAGACTCAGAAACACAATAAATCAGGGAGTTCTGAAACTAAGCCAAGTACAGAAAGAATGAATTACACGCAGAAAAGTCCTATTATGGAGATGAATAATTTTACAAGATAGAAGAAAAGGATATGTTATCTTAAGTACTGAAGGATTAACTGTATTACTTTACCTCAGAAAATCCAGTTATTCAGTGAAGACTTTTCTCAACTGCAGATATTATTTCAGTAAACTATTTGATTTTAAATCGAACTACAGTAAACTGGCAATGTGATACAGTCCAGAGTTATACAGCAAATAAGGAAATAATACCAATTTATTATGGTACTCATTGGATTTTGTTTTCAAAATATCGAATGTGGGTGTCAGGCTACATGTATAAACCTGCACTGGTGGAAATGGTAGGAGCTAATGGTCTTTGTGATCTTGAGAAGCAAAAAGAGAGACTGCCATTCTTGGAGAGTGTATCTGAGAGCTGCGGTAGATTTCTTTGTTGAGAGACTTAGAGCTAACACCTTTGCATTTTATTTGGGAAAGTCATAAAAAGAAGCAAAAGGTGTAAAAGGATGTTTTTGACAGGTATATGGTGAAGTCATTCCCCCTACTAACCAGAGACTTTCATAAAGTCAGTGTATGCTAGAATATAAGGGAAAATTCTGCAGCCTGTTTTGGGGGGAAATGCAGACCACTACTTGAATTAGTCTGAGGAAAAGCACTTTAACCTAGAAATGTAAATGTATTCACTTGCCTCTTTCATTAGCAAACACTCTTCTTTTGAGAAGGCTATTCCTCAGTCATCATGGAAGGAAACCAGCTGATAATTGCTTTAATTTCCTTATGTTTGGGAAGAAGGGAGCTGAAATTGAAATTTATAGGGTTTTCTTTTTCGGTTCAGAGGTATGACTTGCAAAGGTAATAAACTCAGGTTCCATTTCTGTGAAGCCATTGTGTTTGTCAAATAGAATATGGGCTGGTGGTAAGGTTGCAAATGAGTATAGATGACTGAAGATTTTGTATGCAACACATAGGTGTGACTAGAATACTTTCAAATTGATAGGTTAAATTATATAACACTACCCCTTAAAATATATATTTTTGTTTTTTATTATTTGTATGCTTCAACTTTGCCCTTTGGTTTAAAAATGCTGTTCTTTGGAGGTGGCTGCTCTTTAGTCATGGTGGAATTGTAGAATTTTGGAACAAAGTTATTCCTTGTATGTGTTGCTCAGAAATCTGTGGAACACTGAGATTTTTTTTAATTAACAGAAACAACACAGCTGAATATCACTTTCTGTATCTGTTGCAAATTGTTCATTTTCAGCATACTGACCTTTTTTTTCTTTTTGGATTGTAAATTTTCATCAAGACATATTTAAAAGGATGCAACGCTGAAATACTTCCTGATTACTACAGTAGACTGTAAACCTGGGGAGGAGCCTGCCTAGGTATACAAAAAGACCTGATTCATGAGATTAAAGGCTTCTGTCGCTCTAATTCAAGTTGTGGTGCCCTGCAGGACAAAGTGGTTCAGATGGTCATCTGCAGCTACCAGCTGTCTTCCAGGAAAGTATCTAAACCTGCAAAATATCTGCAGAATCTGTCAAATATGGTACCATGGCAGCAAACACAGGAGTGGGTTTTATAAAACACATTTTGCCAAGGAGATTTCAGAAATTATTATGGCATGGATTAAAAGAGGAAGAAGAAAAGGAAAGAAATGCGAAAAATAACTGTATGTGAAAAGGATTTAAGGATAGAGAAACTAAACCTACATGATTTCCATTCATGTAAAATGAATACTCACCCCAGAGTATCTGGATTTCTTTCAGTATTAGTAGGATTTCTGTATAAAGAGGACAACAGGTCTTTTCAAAAACTGTAATTTTTATTTATTAACAAGCACTTCTTATTTTTGTTTTAGTAAATAGAAATTTTATCAACACAGAGAATTCAGTGGGCACACCTATAGAAAGATAATTCAGTAAGGTCCAAATTTTTATCTTGAGAGATTCCTCTGTATTTTTCATTACATGAAAGTATAAACTTCATTTTATACAATTTTGTTAAATAAAATATTTAGATATTTATTTAATATTCAATATTTATTTAATATTAATTAAAATAAATTATTTTCTCTTACTCTAAAGCACTTCAGTAAAGTTATTTACCAGAAAACATCAAAGCAATGTTAGTTTCTAATTGGTCAAACCCACATTTTGACACCACGGAATTTCTCAGGAAGGACAATTTCAGCTTCATATGCTCTAGTGTGCAATTTCTGTTCATATTGTTTAAAGTATTTCTTTCTTGTTTATTAATTGAAGACACACTCACTTGTGCCTCTTATCCTTCTTGTAAATGATGGTCTTTTAAACCTTAAATCCTAGTACCATGCAGATGGCTTTCCAGAAAGGATGGCTTATTAATGCACTGAACAGCCACCTGTCATCTGAAAAAGAATAATCTTACTCTAATCAGATTTTATGGAAGGATGTTTCACATTTAGCAGTAACATTATATTTAAATTAACAGCTGTAGAACAGTGCAACAATTGCATGAGAAGTATAAATCCAGCTTGTATAGCTTTTTATCAGTACTGTGAAAAAAATCACTGCTAAGGAAGATGGTGGTCTTCTGAAATGTTTTAGCTGATGTTATAAATGTTTGACTACAGCACTAGCCATCTGAAAGCAATGGAGGATTTGCATGTTGACGGGAATTTATTCTCTGGTTTTAATAGTGCAACTGTGATTTTTCTTTCTTTTTTTCCCCCTCTCCTTGTTACATGCTTCCCTCTCTCTAGACAGAAGGCAATCCTAGATAAGCAGATTAATATGTGGGATAGCTCCTCTTCATTGTTCTGTGCAGCACTTCCAGCTTTTCATAGCCAGTTGGACTTGTTAGGAGAAGCTAAGCGATTGGTTGTTTCCTGGGCTCCGTTTCATAAATTATAGCCCAGCATGCATGAGCATGATTCCCACAGTTGCCGTAATCCAGAGGCCTGCCAGTTCCTGACTTTATGCATGTTTATTTCTACTTGTTTTATAATATTGCACTGGAATTTCCTGTCTTAGATAGCTTGCTATTGCATCTTCAGGACTCTGTGAGTAATTTTGACTTTTTTACTCTATTAATTACATACCACAAACAAGAATGCTTGTGTTTAGGAAGCAGTTCACTGGCAGCTAACGTTTGAGATTCTGTGCTGTGTGAGATCAGGTAAGTTAATTTTGTAGCTCTTCTCTTACTAGGTTTAAAATCGCTTCATGATGTTACATGTGGTTACTGCACTCAGGGTTCATTCACGTCTGAAATGGACTGTTTGGTCCCATAGTTTTTGTTCTTCTATAATAAAATATAGTTGTGTTGCCTTACACCTCATTTGTGCCCAATTTAGACATGTGGCACGTCTCACAATTTCATAGTATACTGTGTACTAGCAACTGGGGTAGAACTACTGAAGAAATGCACACAATTCTGAGCTTGTAATGTGATAAAGAATCCCCACTCCTTTCATACCCCCCTTGCATCTCCTCTAAATAAGAACAGACATACTAGTAAAAGGCAGGATAGTGTTAACATCTGGTATGTTAAACAACCGCAGACCTTAACACCCTCCCCTTTCCCCGCTTACTTTTTTACAGTGCTATGATATTTTCCTTAATTTGTAGAGATATTTTTTCGTGGCAAGCAAAATGACAGCATGTTGGAGTTCAGACATTTAAAAGCAAATTCTGCCCTCAGTGAATTAGAAGCCTGTGGGAAATGTTGTACAGGATCTGTGGTTTAATCAGATGGAGTTATCACACTGACTCTCTTCTTGGTTTCCCGAGATTGTCAGGTGTTATCTCTGCACAACTCAGGTTTAAAACAAGAGCAGCAGATTGAAATCAGAAATTAGAAAGCTACTAAGGTAACACTCTACACTTCTCTCATAAATGCTATAAGATGATACTCGTTGCTATAAAGACATGTTCATGCAAAGAACTTTCCATGTTGCTTTTTTTTTCCACTGAAGTGTCACTTTGTTTTGTGGTGTAATAAAGTTAGTGTTTGCTGGTAATAGCTTGGGTTGTACCAAGCAACATATATATTCTGCTAGCAAGATATAAGCCTATGCTTTTTCTTGTTAGCTTTCCTTTTTGAAGTCTTAACTTTTCAGATGGAATTGTGTGAGTAAATAATTTTAAATGGTAAATGTTCTTCAGACAGGTGCCTTGCTCTTTCTAATACATAGTATTGCTCCTGGACATATAAAATGCCCTTGTGAAACTTCTCTAGAGGTCTCTTTTTCTAGCAAAGAAATGACTTTTTGAACCTGATATAGAAAACAGAAATGTAATTTTAGCAATATTGCTGCTTGCATCTCTTATGTTGTAATGCACAGACTCCTGCAAGACTAAAGTGACCATCACAAACTGAAAGTCTATGCTATGGTGATTCTATCTAAAATATTTTTGTTAGATGTGGATCAGCAAAACAAACTGCTTAGTTCCTTTAAATGCCTTTATGAAGTTTAACCAAAAAAAGTGTTTTGCTTGCCCAGATAATATTTGAGGTAACTTTTGCCAACTTTACCGTAGTGGTCAGATAAAGAAAATAGGTACACTATTACTTTTGCTGATATAAAACCCACACCACAGTGAAATTGGTTTGACTGAGATGATATGTATTAAGTGAGATAGCAAATTATAGTATAACTTATTAATTCCTATGATATTTCTGGAATAAGAAATCCAAAGTTCTCTTAGATGTGAAATCTGGTTTTTGTAGAGTTTCTCTGACATGTGTGAAGCTCAAGGAAATAAGCTGGTGAGAGAATAAACTTGGAGAGTGTGGTATTTTGGTCTGAACAGCCATGTGGTTTGTCATGTCTCATTTGAATGGAAGTTATCCCTGACAGGATATTTTTTTAATAGAGTGAGGTTACGTAGCTCTGAACATTGCTACTTCATTACTTCTGTGCTCAGCAAAAAAAAAAAAAGGGACTATGGAAAAAAACTTGCAAGTTTAAGAGAGTTTCTTATGATGCCGTTTGCTGTGATCCTAAGGGGAACAATGTGAAGAATTGGTTCTGTGCTGTAGCTGAGCACATTGACTGTTTACTGTTAATGCCCTGCTTCCAGGAACTGAAACTGTATTTATACAGAATTCTATATGTGATATTTGGAATCTAACATACCACAAGCCATGCCTTCAGGCTGGATCAAAGTCCTATTGTGCTGGATGCTGTTCAAACAAGTAGTGAAAGGAAGTCCCTGCCCTTACGAGATTATAAGCTAAACAGGGTGGCAGGCACAGGATGGGTATAAGCACAACTTAAACATAACCTTGGGCAAGTCAGAGCAGGTCGTCAGCAAAGGAAGGAATGAAATTCTGGAGTATATTTGCAATATGATGTTGTATCAGATATATCTGTAGCAAAGACCTGGGGCACATTAGGACACCCGTCTGATCCAAGAAGCTGTATAGGTGTATTGTGCCAATGCTAATTAGGCCAGAACTAGATGGCACTGAACATTTTACTGCTTCTTGTCTAGAGGCCCCCAGAATTCATAGCTCAGGGCCTTCTTGACTATGCCAATGCTTCCTGAAAGAAACTTTTTGTGTTCTATTACATTAAATAATTCTGGCAATATTTTGCATCCACTTCAGGAATTCTAGATAGCTGGTTTTTAAGAACTCTTTGGAAAGGTTTTCCCAAGTGTTTAGAAAAGTCTCAGATTTTCAGCCTTGTTTAAAACATGCCAGACGCTTTTCTTTACAGATGCAAGGGAGCTTAACTTCACAAAGAAGATAGTGCAAGTTAACAGCTTTTACATAGCACCTAGCTTCAGTCCTGTCTGTGTGGTTTGTGTTAGCGCTTGGCTGAAGCAAGCAAAATTCATGTGTGTTAGTCTCCTTAAATTTAAGATTGATATGAAGAAACACTTTACATAATTTGAAAGATCTCACAAAAAGAAACTTCCCCTTAACCTTGAAGTTCTGGTGCTTTCACTGTAAGTGCAGGTATCCATGTCAGCAAGAGTTAGCCCATATTCTGATAATAATTCATGGTAGTCTTGGGAATTAAGTACTGGTCAAAGTTAGTAGAGGATCAGACAGGGCCTTCTGTTGCTTTTGCTATAGCTATGTAATTTTATTTGGAAATATTAAATGACATTGTATGTGGCACTGCTTGTCTTTGAAATGCGTTTCTACATACCTCAGTTTTTCAGATATAAAATACTTTGTGTTCAAAGAAGAACGTATTGATGTGGCTGTATTTTCATGGTTCTGTGTTATAATCTGTCACACAAAATATTATAGAACTTATAACCAGAAATTTTGCATTCAGAAGAAAAGATAAAGAATTTTGCTTAGCCAAATACATGCTGAACTTTTTCTTCTCTTATTTACAGTGGTCACCTTACATTTCTAAATTAATTATGCACTATACAAAGATTATTCCAGAGCCTGAAAAATAAATGAACAGTTTCAGATAAAAACAATAAATTAGTATTTTTCTTTTCTTTTTGAATGGAAGACGTTTTGCTTTCTTCCTGGATCATCATTAAGCATCAAAACAGTCTTGGAAACAAGCAAAAAATGTAACCATGTCAGTACAATAATGTGTGTATGCTCTTAAAGCACCATAAACATACATCTTTGATGTCTGTGTATTCTGGTAGATCATCCAGCAGACTGAAAAGTGTAAGAATGAGGAGGGCAGAGAGAGGGAGAGAAAAGAAAGAGAACTAGAAGGAAAAAAGTGAGTTCTTATCACATTTGGATATAGGAAGGAACCAAAAGGAATAACTGGGAATATTGAAATGAAAATTAGCTGTTCCAACCAGTATCTTCAAAGTATCTTAAAAATGTTGATTTATGCCATCAAATAAAGTATGTGATGCAATTTGGCCCAGAGGGGAAAAGAAAAATCTCCAAGTCATATTAATGAAGCAGCTTTTGACTTGCCTGTGTAATTTTGTCTTTGTAGTCGCTTTCTGTACAACAGTTGTGCAGTGAACTTACTGATACTAAAATATACCTCAGAGATGAATGTGTGGATGTTCACAGCAGGTGAGAACTTACATTTGTATAGATATGGAAGCGCCTGATTATATGCACATATTTGCATTTTCAGGATCAAGGACAGAATTACTTTGGTTTTGTTGTGTCAGGATTTGAGTTTTTTGCATCTGAAAAAGTAATTCTCTGTTCCTGTGTTCCAGCTTGTTCTGCTTGAATGAAAGAACTGTTACCCAAAGTAGAATACTGATGTATTTACATTTTCATGCAGTAACACAAACATTCTCCCCAAGTAGCATCCTGGCTTGTGTGCAGAGAACATGCTGTTCACTCAGGGCTCGCTGGAACTTGCTGTTCTCTGCATGAGAAATTATGGTGTCTTTTGCATTAAATAATTTTCTAGCAAGTTCTACCTGTCATGATGATTTGGAGAGCTAGCAAAGCTCAGCCTTGCTATAGCCTGTAATCTGAATTAGACCCTGCAGACAGTCTGTTAGCTTTCTTGATGGATCATATCCTAAGTACGACCTTATTTATATCTCCAATTCTGAAAAAGCAGACCAAAACCTTTTTGGATTTTCATGGTCAGGGGCTCTTGAGTAAGGACTGTAAATATACAATTTGTAGGCTGCCAAATTGCAAACATAAATTCTTCTAGTTCAGTAATTGATTTGAAAAGCTAAAGGGAGAAAACCAGCTTTTTGTGTATTATATGTATGGAATTAGTTGTGTATAAATTTTTTATTAAGGTGTGGATAACAAAAATTGTATTTGATGTGTGTTTGGATTGGTCTGAGGGTAAGAGAGGAACTGAAGTGGAGTAAGTCAGAAGGTGGTTTTATGGCCTGTGACAGAAAAGGATATAGATGGAATAAAGATACTCTGCTGTATAAATTGAGCTGACAAATTTCGAAAGCTGTTTTATACTCCATTTCACTGGTAAACCAGAATTTTGAGAACATAAGCGATGTGCATGCTGTGAAGTGTGATTAATTGAATCTATGTTTGTCTATGGTTGTAGTTATCTTGAACAGTTCTCCCAAATCTTTTCTGGTTAGTTAAGAAAAATTTCATTTGACTGCAGTACATAAATGTCTGACACACTAGGGGAAAGCAATACAGCTGATCTTGCTATGCTGAATTTCAACATGTAATTCAGCCAGTATTCAGTGATAGCTATATTCCCCCTAAGGTACAATATTTTGCAAATGCAATCAAAAATAAAACCAATAATTGTTCATTTTATCTTAGAAATTCAAACACATAGGACCTTATTTAACATTAAGCACCTTAATATACTCCTTTTTACACCATTTAAAATACGATATGTCATTTTTATGATCATTTAACCCAAAGCCAGAGTTAGTGTGTGGTTGTACATGTATAAAAAATTACATGCAAAATTAAAAGTTGAATTTTTGTGATGCTGATTTTGCTTGCTCTTTTTAAACCTTGAATACAAGATTTCATTCAACCTGCATCAAAACATTTTTCATTTTTCTTTAAAATTAATATTTAACAGTTAAGGTGTTGAAATGTAATCTGTCTATTCTTTATCTTATTATCTAGGGATCTTCTCCTCCCTAAACTCTTTGAGTTCTGGGCATTGATGCCAAGGTTTGTAGTTTCATTAATTTACAGCCAAGGAGTCTGCACTGATTCCTATCCTTCTGTCTCTTCTTTCTGACCTCATGAATAAAGTGATATAGAGGAGAAGGTATATGTGCATAAGAACATGTTTTCTACTTTCTTTACACTTAGTACATACACATAGTGATATAAAATTAGTGTGGTGATTAGATATTTATGTGCACAAAATAAATTTTTGTGCACAAAATTATTTATCACTTACAAAAAGAAAATATAGAAAATGCAAATTATACTTGAAAACCCCCTTAAAATTTAATTAAGGGTTGAGTTTTCAATATTGGCACTTTCCAGAATCTGAATACTGTACTCAGCTTCTGGACTCAGCTCACATGGAGGTTTGAACATCTGTGGCTCTCCCATGTAAACAGATGGTGAGATCTGTGATGTCCCAGGCACTTGTGGTGAAACTTGGTGTCTGGCAGAAATGTATTTGTACATTCACCTATCTTTGACCATTAAAAAGACTGGCCTTGCTCCAGCCTTTTTGTATACGAAATTTCTAGGAGTGTGCTACCCTTGGTCTTCAGACACATAGAGTCTGTTATTTGCCTCTGTTATCTCTATATGGATACTTCCTATCAAGATATTTAATTACGAAGAGAGGGGAAGGTGTTAATCACTAACCTTTTTTTATGATAGATTCCCACTTAGTGGATATAGCACAGGAGGTGTGTATACAGTAAATGAAACAACTAGTTGAGACCTGAAAACACCAGTTGTCAATATGTTTTGAATTTCATTAAAATTAAAAGTTATGGTAACATTTACCTAATGCCTTGTTAATTGACATTGTGAAGTACTTTTATTTAAATATAAATTTCTCCTTTGCAAAAGCATCTGTTGCTCTGAATAATCTCTTCAAGTTTATTTTGGATGAAGACAGCTACCCCAAATGACAAAACAGTCTGAAAAAATAAATTGTAGTTATTACAGTAATTTCCTGAAGCCCTCTCACAGAAAACACACTAAGGTCCTTTATTCAAACATTCAGATTGAATTGCTTTGTCACGTGTCTAGCTTTGGGAATACTAACGTGTTATTGGATAACCCACTGGAAGAGATTGTCATAATACTGGTATTCCCCAAAAAGTGCAATACAGAATGGTCAGTGACAACTCATTAATAATTTTTCTGTGCAAGAGGAATAATGAAAGGTAACACTTAAAATCCAGAGAAAAAGTAGCACTAGATAAGAGTTACATTCCTGTAATGAGACTAATACAGCCCCTTGTGTCCAGATTTGAAGTGCAATAGGAAAATCCAGCAATAGTAGAAAGGAAAAAAGGAGTTTCCTTGTAGGTTGTTTAGCAATGTTTGTTGGCACACCTGATAGCGTGGGAAATGGATAGGAAAAAGGTAGAAAATAACTCTTTCATAAACCATTAGTTGAAAAGCCAGGAAATGTCTGCTTTCACAATGTGTTGGACTGAGAAATTTGAAGGTGATGTTTACGGATAAAAGACTTGATTTTTCTTAGATTAACTTCTCTCTGAATGCGTTGTTTTAATGAGGGCATAATCCCTTTCTTTTGGATATTATTTCCTCTGTCTTAGGCTATTGATTCTTAATTCTGCATCTTAGTGAGCCTCATTGTAGCTAAGAGCAAAATATCACCTTCAAAGTCTGTTATTAACATGTGATAAAATCACGACAAGTACTTTTCAGTCCTGGCTGAGATTCTAAGATTTCTAATATAATCCCCGGGTTTAGATACCCTTGATCTATCTAAACTATATGGAACAGTACTTTAAAAAGTCCTCTCTTCATTGAGGATGATTTTCAACCTCAGAGGGTTTCAACCCTCAGAGGGTTTTCATAGCTCATTGAAGTTTCTGCCTTCAGAGATACTAAGCAATATAGCATGTCAGTTGTGTTAGTGTTAGGATGGCCTCTTCTGCGAAAAAAATGCTTATTCTCTCTGGAATTTACTCTTTCATGGTCAGAGCTTGCTGCAAGTGGACCACTAAGAATTAAAACTGTATTTTAGAAAGCAAAGTATGTGTTGCTCTTGTGACTTTTTTTTTTTTCTTTTTGAAATGGGTATCTGTTTGCAGGACTGGAGTGTTATAATCCTTAATAATTCAGGTATGAAGTTCGCTATGAATTTAGGACCATGCACTCACCCATGTTATGGCAGCTCTGTGTCCTGTGGCCCTAAACCAGTTCAGGCTCCATTTGTTTATTTATCTTTTTCTCCACTCCCCATACCCACATCCCTGGTGAAAAGTATCTAAAATGATGTTGAATTTTTGCTTCCTTGCAAAAAAGTTCCTGCATATACAATTTGAGTAGTATGAAATGTGATATATCCAGTATGCTCTGGAGTTTGGTGTGATGAGGGTACTCAAAAGCCAAAAGCCAGCCTAGAACAGTAAGAGTGGGGGGACACAGACACAGTAAAAGCTTGTCTGTTCTTCCTGCTGGGAACAGGTCCCATCATGTCCTGCTTTCCAGACCATGCTAGCTGGCATAGCTAGTACAGTGCCAGGAAAATTGTTTGTAGTTCCTTTAGTGGATCAGTGGTCCAGGGTTCAAACTTGCACTCTAGCCACACTTTGTTTGGCTTTTGGGAGTTCAGGTCTCTCCACTGTGTTTGCTCATCAAGCTACTGTGTTGCCTTTCGTCTGGGTAACTTCTCGGCCTACTTCCTACACCAGCTGACCAGCTTCCTGGTCAGCTGCTCTTAACTTGCTTGGAAAGGTGAGTCCTGCTCAGCCAACAGCCCTCTACTTGTCTGATGAAGGGCAGGTCCCTGAAGAAAATCCCACAGGTAAGAGGAAATCGTCTCTTCAGAGCAGGGACTGCATGCACAGGATGCACACTGCCAGGAGAACCCACTGCATGCTCTGCACAGGATTTGTATGTGAGAGCTTTGGGTACAGTCTGCAGCTCACCTGAGTGTCCCCAGGGCTGTGGCTCCAGAACAACCCCCTCTCTGCTTCACCTGCCTTGCTCGCAAGTGCTCTGGGAGTTTTGTGTAAAAAGACTTAAGAAAACTGTGAGTCTCACTGGGGTGAGACTTTGGCATGAGAAGCTCTATATGGGCTCATCAAGTTGTTGGTATTTACAATATATAGAGATAGCAAAAAGAAAACAGCACTAAACCTTTTTAAGTATACAAGAAGGTAAGCTAATGTATTTCAGTAACATTGCTTGCTTGGAATTAGGTACTAATGCAGTTCCTGGCTGGTTTAGGTTAGTCATGCATTTCAGATACCCAGAGTGAAAAGTTTAAAGAATGCAACTTTTTCCTGCTTTTGTACCTTGCACTATATTTATATAAAAGCCTGCAGGTGATTTTTTCTGTTCGTCATAGGGATGTAGAAATCCATGAAAACTTAGTGTGCAGGAATTTTTTCAGCACTTTGTATTTTCTTCCTCTGTTATTGATTTGATTTACACCATTATACCTCAGACTATTCAATATTACATATGTGTTTTAGTTTGGATAAAGATGTCCTGTCATGTGGGGAAAAAAGTATTATCATTCTGATTCAGGGAAATGGCTGATATGTGCATATACTCAAATTTCAAAAATCTGTATTGGTGATTCCTTAGGTGAGCTGAAATTATGTTGTTTGAGAGAGTTAATCCATGAACAGACAGGCTGTAAGTATGTAAATACACATATATGCATAAAACACACAGATATATCACTGGGTGAAATGAAGCTGAACCCAAAGCTACTACTGAAGAACTAAACTTACAGGTACCAGTTTTTGTGCGAAGTCTTGCTGACATACACAGAAAATATTTCAAAGTGTGCTGTACTTTGTGATGATCAGATATTCACTAGGGACTGAATTAAAGGACAACAGAGTTGGAGGGCAAACCATGTAATGATGACAGATGGACAATTTATAGTAATTTATAGGTTTTATTCTTCTTTTTTCCATAGTTGCTACTTACACTCATCTTCTCATTATTCAGATTTCTAAGTGATCCACTGTCAAACTGTAGTTTTGGAATTCGATTACACTTTTACTAATAAATTTCAATGAAATAGCTTATATAAGACCATAGAAAACATCAAATTGCAAATAGTCAGCTTTAAATGCAGCACACTGCTGAAAAGATTTGTAATATTAATCCATTCACGAAATTATAATTTAACTTGATAATTCTAAAAGTTCAAACACAGCCAGTTCCATGACAAGACTTTACATGGAACTAGATTTGAAGAAACATGAACCAGTGTTGGATTGTGACATGCTGGGCAGCTGGTCCCTACTAATTTCAATTTAGATCTGTGAAAGCAAAATGCAGGTCAAACACAAGACTGCAGCAAAATTTTAGGACTCCTACTGCCAGTTGCTCCTGTGCGGATGATTCACAAAGGGAAAAGGAGACACATGTGGTCATCAGTTTCAGCTGCGTTTGCTGCCTTGGGATAGTAGTGCCTAGGGACACTGGAATTCTGGGTTTATTTTCAGTTCAGCCCGGAGAACTCTCTGGGAAGAACTTTTTATTATTTAGGAATATCTACAGACATAGTTAAAAGCATATTCCTATGCGCTTCACTTATGCAAATTTCCTTATTGCTTTTTCCACATTAACTGAACTCAGGCTAACGTGTATCCCAAAAATTCAGTTTGAAGGACACATCTCTTTAGGGAAATTTCACTCCAGACAAATGAAGCTTGACAAAATTTACCAGCAGCTGAAAGTAGGTTCATATGAAAAGGAGAGTAAAGGAATTTTTATCTAAGAAGGGTAGCTGGAGGGTGCTTAGCGGTCCTTATCCCCATGAGCGTGGTGTGGTTGTATCCATAAGGATGACAAGTCAGACATTGGTCTCTTCAGAGAGCAGTGTGGAAGTGGAGCCCCTGATGCTGCCCAAAGTAACAATGGGACTGGGGAAGGCAGCAGCAGTTTCCCAGTGAGGAAGCACAGCAGAGGTGGCTGTGACGGTATTCGCTGTCTTGCTGCCTTTTGTAGTTGGGAGGTGCTTTACACAATCACCCCTGAACCAGGACAGGCATGTGTTTGTTGTTGTCTGACAAAGCATATCTGTGTACCAGCATTAGCCTGGCTTGAGATGCAGCTGACCATCTGGACCATGAATTTCTAAGGGATTCCTTCCAAATCAGGCTTAGCATTCCCCTCTGCTCCATATACATCTGGCTTTAATTCTGTTTCTTGGGAAATATGTTGCTGATATGTACAAGGCAGATTCTGCACAGCAAGAAATTTTGACCTTCATGTTTTAGAGAGCAAATTGTAATTTTTAATCTAAATATTTGGGATTTTTTAAAATATTTGTTAGACAAGCTCAAAAAAAAACAGGATTGTGAATTGAAAAGCATTTTAAAAGCTTTGCACAATCTTTTCAGAGGAAATGAAAGCTTTAAATTCAAGTTTATGGGTTTAATTCATCACAACCATTTTTAAAGTATGTAAATGATCCTGTTATACAAATGATGTAAACATTAGGTAGCATTAGTATTAGTTTGTTTTAAAACCACTGAGAAAAATGCAAATCAGTATTTTCTTTGTCCTTCAATACTCAGTGAATGGTGAAAGGAAACTGCATAGATAGTTTGGCTAAATGAAGACAGATTTATGAAGATAGTTCCCTAGATCCAACTTCTCCTTTCCAAAGCAAAGTCAGGGATAAATCTTCCTATTGTAATATAAGTCAAAGCTACTGAAACAGGGCAAAGGATTCTTTCAAAGGGCATAGGATTCTTTCAGCTGCTTAAGAGAATTTATGTTTTGTTGAACAACTGACTAATGCTTGTCACACTTTAAGTTGCATGTGCAACCTGAAATAATACATTCTTTGTTATCATATTTTGTGCCTTCTGTTTCCTTTTTAATTAAAGTAGAGAGAATCACAGAGTAGTTGTGACTGCATGGCACCTCTAGAGACCATTTAGCCCAATCCCTTTGTTTACCTAGACCAGGTTGAACAGGCGTCCACATCCAGTCAGCTAGCTCCCATAAGGTTTCTGAATACTTTAATTTCTTTTGCTGTTTTTTGAATTATCAAGATATTTTAGCCATTTAAGTCCAGCATGTGAAAGTGCCTGTAATAGTCTGTTTGCCTAGGATATACTTTCTTTGGTCAGAAAATAATCTTTTTCAGATGATTTTTCTCTAAAAAATGTGTTCTTCTTTCATATCAGGAATACAAAAGGCTCTCAGGCTATGGAAACAGGAAAGTTTGAATAATCTTTTAAAAGAAAATTTGACATATGAGAATCACCTCGAGGCTCACTAAATTATCACAAACACAGGATTATGTCTACAAAATAATCAAGGTGATCTACAACAAATAACAGGGAATCTTGACTCAGGCAGCAAAAACTGGGGCAAACAGGAAAGAAAAAGAACCTGTATCCAAGTTTGTCCCCAAACAAGTTTGTAGATTAAAGGTGTTTTTCATTAAGGCATGCAGTTGTAGAAGGAGCAGACTTGCTATTTGTTGACAAAAAGATAAAAGCCTTGCAGGTTTTCATATGTAATTCTATAGTAAAAATACACATTGCCAAATTGAGAAGAATGGAGCAGTAAATACTTGCATATTTACCTATGGTGGAGTATAAGCACTGCCTATCCTAGTTTGTTCTTTACTTGCGTTCTTCTTCCTTTATTGAATGTTTGTGTATTGCACAGATGTTGGCATTTCTAACTTTCAAGTTAATCTCAATGTGCCTTTTGTCTAACTCTTTGTCAATTCAATGGAATGGGGATCTAGAGGTAGAAAGGCATGGGATAAATCTCTTGTACAGTAGCAGGTAATGTAAATAGAATATTCTTTATGTGTTTACATTAAAAGTTACAGGCACTTGGAATCTGCTCTAGAGTAAAATAGAAAATCAAATGAAGGACTTTACTGAGCACCATGATCTTTCCAGATGTCTTTGTCGAAAAGAACTCAATAGTTGGGAAGAAACCAAAGTCATGCAAGGATGCCTCATATCATCAGGTAGTTTCCTCTAAAGCTCATGAGTTAATCCATAAATATTTGGCACTGTCTATATCCCAGCTGTGTTTTACCGGAAAGTTTTGCAGGAGTTTTTTCTTTTATGTGAGGCCACTTGCCTCACAGCCAAAGTGTCTAAAAGAGCTTCCTGTACCGCTTTCAATAATGGATAGGACTACTTTTGTGCTTAAATATGTTTGGGCTGATATTCCCCTCAGTAGAATAGTATTCACAACTTCTCTGGGCCGTCTGTGCTTGTGAACCATCACCCTCACAGAAAGGAAGTGTTTTCTGATGTTCAGGATGAACCACCTATGTTTCTGTTTAAGCCAAATGCCTCAGGTCCTTTCACTGATAAAGGATCTATCCTCCTTGTACCCTCTTCTCATATGTTTGTACACCTCTGAGCCTTCTCTGGGCTGAACAGTCCCAGATGTCTCAGCCTGCTTTACTTCTATGTGGGTGCTACAGTCCATGAGCACCCTTCACAGCAAGGCCATGTTGCTGGTAATAAATATTCAAGTGGATGGTTGTCCCCCGGGCCCCCCCAGGGCATCTTCTGCAGAGCTGACAGGCTCTGCTGTAGCCCACTGGGCAGAGGAGTTGGAGAGCCCTGGAGCTGTGTTACCCCACAACACCCTGTCCCTCATGCCATCCCCCTTGTTCCTGTGGTGTTGGTGGGCTGCTGGTGCTGGGGGTAGCACTGGTGCTGCTGTGGGATCCTGCAGTGCCCCTGCTCCCTGGCCACTGCTCTCTGCCAGAGAGGTCAGCAAGACAACCACATAATCTTGGTCGTCATTGTTCTCCCTCACTCTGTGCAGGACACAGTGGAAAGCTGCCACAGAGTTGGCAGTTGGCTGCCCACTGCTGATCACAGATGAAGCAGAAGCAATGGCAGCAGGTGTTGACACAGACTGCATGCCCATCTTGCCCACACAGATGAGGCCATTTGCTGTGGCCTTCCACCTCCCTGCTCACTGCCCCTGGCTGGTGCTGGTTGTGACAGCAGGGCTGGTTTGCCCCTGAGCTTCCTTCTCACCCACCACCATGCCCTGCCAAAAGAGACATGCAAAGTGCCTGCCTGACCTTTTCTGGCACTGGAAGCAAAAAGGCAAAGAAAGCCCCTGAGGGCAGTGGGAGACGGGAGGTAAGGAACTCCCGAGTATTTCCTTGAAGGTTGAAAAGTCCTGAGGGCTGTCAACCAAGTCAACCAGTCCTGAGGGCTGTCTCCACTGCCTCTGCCGTTCCACTCCCACAAACAGCCAGCATGACGTGGGATAGCACAAGGTACCTGTGTGCGGTGATTCGGGAAGGCAGAAGAACAGGCCAGGGGTGCCACTAGTGCCAAGGCACCAGGACCTTCTCATGCCCACAGTTCTAGGACAGCCACTGTGACGGAACCACTTCTCAGCCAATGTTCTCCTCAAATGCAGCACTCTTAGTGTAGGACCACATCCCTGCCTCATGTGTGCCCACTGGGACTCTGGACCAAATGCCACAGTGCAGAGGCTGTGACTGTTCAAGAGCAGGGACTGCAGTGCCATCACAGATGGTTGAGGCGATGACAGCAGGTACTGCAAAGCTGGAAAGCCCCTGCTTCAGAAGACGTTGTCCTCTTTTTGTGGCCTTTTGGAGATGGTTTAAGCTCAGGGCAGATTCCATGGTGAGAGGTCAGTGCCTGTGAACTGGGGCACTGGGATGCAGGGGAACCCTGCTGACTTCCTTTCTGCCAACAGAGAGCCTTGACTCAGCTTCTCTGAGGGTTGTCATGGGAAGAGGACTCACCTATGATGTCCCCTGGAAAAGCCCCATAGAACATAGAATGATTGAAAC
Source organism: Climacteris rufus (assembly GCA_013398175.1). Taxonomy (NCBI): domain Eukaryota; kingdom Metazoa; phylum Chordata; class Aves; order Passeriformes; family Climacteridae; genus Climacteris; species Climacteris rufus. The sequence continues at coordinate 540,889 of VZRZ01001488.1, read as the reverse complement.
TCAAAGGGTCCACTGGAGGTCACTTTGTGCAACCCCCTGCTCAGGGAGGGCCTCCTAAAGCCAGTTACCTAGGACCATGAACAGAGGATTTCTGAAAATGTCCAAGGAAGGAAACTCCACAGCTTCTCTGGGCAACTTGTGCCTGTGCCTGTCTTCCACGAAATATTCAGAGGCAGAAATCTGTATTTCAGTTTGTACCCCTTGCCTCTTCTCTTGTCACTGGGTAACACTGGATGACCAGTCCCTTAGCTTTTCCTCCTACATGAGTAGTCCTTTCCTTAAAGCTCAGCCAGTCCATGTTACTGACTCTCTGGTGGAGCCTCTTGAGTATTTCCTTGCATTTTTTGTCAAACATTTTCAAATAATTCTGTCAAAGATATTTGAAGTTTCTGTCAAGTTTCAGATAACTGGAACAGTAAAGGAAATCAAATTTAGACCCCATGAGCTAGTGAGATATTTGATAGGATTGGAGTAATGAAGTAAATTTGCTGAATGGTGTGACTAGGATAACACTACTAAACGAGCAGTAATATTTCAGGCTGCGACTATAATTTGAATCATTAGTTCTCCCTTTTTTTTTTCATAACCCCTTCCAGACCTCACCTTTAAATACCCAGGAAAGTAATGTTTCTTTGACCTCTGACAGCAGTAAGTCTCAAAGTATTTTTATTAAATTCTTTGAAGGGTCACAACCTACAGGATGCAATAAAAAAAAGCTGTGTAATATTGTGCTCCAGTGCAACTCTTACAGCTTCCTGTGAGCCCTCTTGAAGTGTGAAGCTATCTTAGCTAGTATTTATTTAGCAACAAAAACACCTGTAGAAATAAACCAGGGTCTAGCAGAACTAAGAATTATGGAAATTCTCCTTTGAATGGCAGATTCTATCAAGGCAGAAATTAATTTTAAGTTTATATACAGAGAGTCCTTGGATTCTCAGTATTACGTTTTGTAAATATATATAAATGTATCTTAAATATTTTTTGCTATAGGTGACAATGTTGATCCTGGCTGTAGTTTACTGGGTTTTTTTTTCCATTTTATTCTTGTCAGCTTTAATAAAGAATGTGAGTCACAATTTTCTCCTTTCCTCCAGAGTCCAGATAAGAACCTTTCTCACTACCTGAGGTTGATGCTTTGGGTAAAAGACATGCCAGAGAGAAAGAAGAGCATAGTTTCCTTTTTCTATTAGTGGGATTCCTTTTTCTGTTAGTGGGATATTTCTGAAAAATGCAGGAACCATTGTCTTGGGAGAAACTTGTTAAAGAAAACTGTTGTGGTTTGTCAGATTACTTGGGGCTAATCACTACAACAAAAGTGAGACTTTTTTAAAGAAAACTTTATAGCATTTTAATGAGCTAAACTCAGGGCTCAGAGAGGATGGGGGATAGCCATTTTGAGGGTTTGTCTTCAGAATTGTCAGATGTCGGTTTTGCTGCCTGGCGGATAGAAGGTTCCAAGTTTCATGGCCCTGATAAATGCATTGAATGGGGTTGAATAGGGTCATCTGCTAAAGCCGTGCACTGTGGTACTCTGAGAATTCTACACATTTATTCATCTATGCATGATTTCTTCACTTCTTATGAGGTAGCTTCTGAAGTCATTCAAGTGCTCTCAGGATTAATTATATTTTTTACTACTGCCTTCTACTTAAAACACTGAGAAGGAAAAAGACTCAATTTTTTTTATAGAATCATTCTTACTTTCTCCTTCTTTACAAGGACTGCCTAGGTACTTAGGCTTACATTTTGATAATATGTTCTTAGAAACAGCATGTTAAAATACTTTCTTGGTAAATTCCCTAATTTAATCCTGCAACCTGGCCTTGAAGGCTGCTCATGTACAACAGTCTGAAAAGAGGGGTGAAAGCTAGACAAAGTGTAAGATACGTTACCAGTGGGTGAAGAGCTAATGCTACAATATGAAAAATGAAACAAATGTATTTCAGTTGGAAATATGGATTTGGAGGTGATTCTTCTATTGACTGAGTACTGAATGGGGGTTTTGGACTTCTGTAAAACACAGTGAAAATGACAGTGAGTCCAGGAAGGAGAGCAATAGTCTCTTTCTGCGAAGAGAGTGGGATAGTGTGAGTACACACACATACAGGAGTGTGTGGTGAATGTATATGGTAAACATTGCCGCGGGTAGAACGTGTGGGTTACTGGAAGCTTTCGGCGGCAGTCACGTGACCAGAGAGATGCAATTCTAGCCTTCCCCAGTCCCCTTGGGTCACGGCTGCCATCTTCTTCTGGGCTGATATTTGCAAGACCACGCAGACAGGTTAATTAAGGCAGTAGAAGTGAAGAGACAAGGAAGGGTTCTTTGCTGCTTAAGTCCAGCTGATTTTAATAGTTGAGTTACAGGCAGAAGCAGACAAAGACAAGGGACAGCCAGCTGCTGCAGGCTGTTATATCAGGAAAGGGAGGGGAAGGGAGTTGGGAGAGAGCCAATGGCTGCAGAGGATTGGAATGACTGACAGGGGTATTGGCCAGTCACACAGCTGTAAGCACACAGCGGACTGACCAATGGGAGACCGCCTTCTTGGGCAGGGACTGCCTCCTCAGTGAGCAGGGAGCAGCCCCGGCTTCAGGCTGCCGCCTGGGGCGTGGCGTCAGCAGCTGCCTTGGCGGAGAGGGCTGGGGCCTCCCCTGCCAGTCCGCCAGCTCCAGGCCCAGCCCTTGTGCCGTGCTGGCCCCCAAGCTCGTGCGGGTCCCCCCTGGCATATGGTCTGCCTGTGGAATGCAGGCCGGGGTGCCCAGAGGCATTGCAACAAAACATGCTATAGATATGTGGATGAGACTTCTTCTGGTGCTGTCCCTAAAGGCTGTGTACAAGTAATTGTGGTAAATTGTCAGAAGTGAGAAATCAAGGTAGTGCTGTAGACAGATCCATGAGAATGTGTCAGTAATGGCTCAAATAAATCTTGAAAATAATAATGTAAATCTAGTAGTAGAGAATATCCAATACAGTACCATCAAACTAAGTGAGAGTATTTGAGAAATATATGAGAAGATGAAAGACATACCATAGAGAAATCTAGGGATTTTTAGCTTGTGAACAGTAGCTCATTACATGGAGAAAACTTTCAGGAAACAGGCAGTAAGCAAGAAACTGAGTATGCCTTTCCCAAATGCAGAAAGGACCCTGCAAATGCAATTCAGACTTCAAGCAGCATACATAAGTGTGATAAAGCTGAGAGGCAATAACTCCTTTAAATATGCCCCTAACCTTTATTTTTTTTTCCCTTTTTTTGACTTTTGGTAGGAGAAAATTAAAAGAAGAAGGGAATGAAAACAAAAATTGTCTCAAACTATTTGCAAGGTAGAAATGAAAGATGATTCATAAGCTAGTAGAGATAGTTGCCAGTTTCAACACTTTTAAAGAAAGGGTGACATTTACACTAAAACTAGCTGTGGATTTTGTTGACTAAAAATGAGAATAAGGAGGTTTAAGCAGTGATAACTTGTGACTCACTGTGTACAGTCTGTCTTCCCTGACTTTGCATTTCTTAGTTTAGCTACATTTCATCCAGCAAATTTTATTATGAGTAGGCATGCCTGCCAAGATGGTGCCATTTAGGGTTAAACAAGAGAGCCTGGTATATAAAGCTGCTCAAGTACACTCATGTTTCATGTTGATTTATTTTCTTAATGGGGCAAGTTTTCTAAACTTGGCTTTAGCTAAGTACTGAAGGATGATTTCAAGTGTCTAAACATGGGGACCCACACAAGGAAGTTTTAGACCATTTTTTGTACTTCAAGGTATCTGAAGATTAAAACTACAAAGAGAATTTATGCTCATGTTTCCTTTGAAAAACCTATTAGTTGTGTATTTACACAATTAAGTGCCTAGCTAAATCTTAGATGTGTTTTTATTATGACAGACATCATGGGTGTTGGGAAAAGACATGCAAGAAACTCAATAGAAGTGCTCTTAAATTGAAGATATTTATCTTCCTAGCCCTTCAAAGTTTTTGTTAGGCATCTTTCACAGGAAAATCCCTGAAATTTATTAATAATGCATCTTCAAGTGTGTCTGGGTTAGCTAGCATTGCTCCCTGACTTTTTAATATATCAGACATGAATAAGAACGGTTCAAGTAAACTTGGCATTCTGCAGAGAAAATTTGGAAAATATTCATTTACTTTCATGTGTGCCCTTCACACTCATTACCATATATTTAAATACCAATAATAAAATGATTTATAAAAGGTGGCCAGGGAAATTACACTTTATCTTCAGCTTTTCCTCAAAGTAACTTAAAATTGGTATTTTTCAGAGAATATGCTCAGGCTGTTTATCACCAAGTATGACAAATCTCACAAATTGATAGAATGTATCTTCCAGCCAAGAAAACATAATGTTATATCTTCAGTAGAAATTTGAAAATTAAACCACTATTAAGAAGAAAAATGTAATTAAATAAAAATTGTATCTTTCTGAATGGAAGAATTCTACAATAAATGCAATAATCAACAAAAGTAAGATTGTTCACTTATAAACTTTGCTTCATTTAAGGTTGCTTTGTGACTTCAATGCAATTAACCTTTAGGTGTCCTGTCCCTATACACATTTTATTAGTCCTAAGTTAACAAGCCAAATTGAGCTACATCATGGTTAAATTATTTGTCTGAATTACTAAAAAAATAACTGATTTCTATAATAATCACCAATTATATACTTTAGGCCTTTTGAGGTTGTCTAGTGAAAGAGTATTTGGCTCCCTTTGTATTTTTATATTGACATCTGAGGCCAGTACTTGGGAAAATAAACAAGCATATGACATGGCATTAGAGTTCAGACTGATTTCTCTCCTTTCCTCCATACCAAGAGTGCACTTTCTCAATTTGTCCCAGGGATAGTTGACCCTGTAACTGGTATTGCACCCAAAAGGTTCCCTTCTATTCTATGGGAGACACATGATTCAGGTGGAGTAAAGGTGATTGTCCATTTTGAAATTCAATGGTAGAGATAAATCTCTGACACAAACTTGATCCTCATAGGGGGACCGTAGTGTTTAAATGAAAGCAATAAGAACAAATACAATCTTTTATGCAATGTAGAAATATAGAAAAGAAGATATCTACATTTGTAATCTTAGATACTAGCAAGTTTATTCTCTCATGTCATTATTACTTGTGTCAGTAGAGTTCCTTATTCGCTGTAAAATGGGCCAGAAAAAGATTCTGGATGCTTTGTCAGTCTGATATTATAAAGATGTTTATTTACTTTTACGGCTTCTCCTAAGAGTAGTTTTGGTCCTTATGATTTAAAATATGTCATGGTTAGGGATTTTGTACTTTCCTGTCTGGAAAGTCCAGTGCAGACTGTATATGGCATTTTCAGGCATCTGATAAGAATCAAGGGAGATGCAGGGCAGAGGATTGCTTTATTTAGAAGCGTACATAAAAGGAAATGCCCTAAGAAAGTTGCTTAGTTGGAACAAGATTTGTAAAGGTAACCATGTTAGCTCATTTTGAAAAAAAGCACAAATGTTGACAATGTACATATGTACATAAACACATCAAAGCATCATTTTAAATTATGGTGTCTCACATTGTCCATTTAAGAACTCTTTTTTTTTTTTTTAATTTAAACAGTGTCTTTTCAGATGCTAATGTTTAGTAGTCACACTTAAAAATATCACTGTGAATACCTTTGTTGTTTGTATAACATGCCCCAATTTTGGTGACTAAAAACAGGTTTCTGTTTTAATTTGGACTGCATTATGTGAAATGGCATTCCTTGGATGAAATAATAAAAGTACTAGCTTCACTGTGGTTGTGGTTTTGAGGGGTTTCTGGCTTTCAGGTCCAGAGTTCTCTTGGCCTGGAGTGACCATAGCGCAGAGCTCTGCATTGAAAGCTGCAGATGTCAAATTTGGTTTCTAATGGGGCTGAAAAAAAGGCTTTTCCCTGTCCTTCTCAATGCAGAAGTGCACTTGATTTTGTTACAGTTTGAGCTTTTTGTTCCACCAGTTGCTGGGCAAAGTTGCTTAGGTCTGTGTTGTTTGACCCCTTTGCATGAGCTGATATTAGCTCTTGTCCCATTAGTCAGAGTTCAGACAGAGATGCACACCGTTTCTCAGAACATCATTGTCTGTCTCTCAGGAAGGTTATGAGATTCATGAAGCTGGTCATGACATCCTTCCATCCACCCCCACAGGGTCTATAGGGTAGTAAGGAGCTGAGAAGTTTGACAAACTAGATAAATATATGTCTTAAAGCAAAGCAGCTGTTTAACTTCCTCCTTCCCCCTCACTGTGCAGTTCTGGGAGTGCAGCATTCCCATCACTATATTCCCACACTTCAGTTTTCAGTATCATCCTGACCTGCAGTACTCTCTTCTGGGGATTGGTTTTTACTGTTTATTTCTTTTCTGGGGAAAAATGTCAGCTGATGCCTTACTTCAGAACAGACAAGAAGGGCAGCTGCCTTCCTTTTCTATGATGAGAGCCGACCCATGATGAAAATGGAAAGCAAGCTGTAGTTCTCCAAAGTTTAATCTTGTGTTTAATGTGTTCCATTACAGGAATGTTCTCCATGTGTTCCAGTCTAGCAGGAGACGAGCTGACCTCTTTGAGAGCCTCTGAAACAGTGGAGCACATTAATATGTCTCTATTGGCAAGTGTCAGGTGAATTTTACTAGCTTGGTCTGTTCTGCAGGCATGTGCAGTAGCTACCTGTTGTCAAAGCTGCACAGCCTCTGTCATAGGGAGCACAAGACAACGCTGACTTGTACTGCCTTGTGGTGCACAGACGCTCATCATTCTTTCAGTCTTATGTAGGAGAAAAAGTGTTCTTCTAGCTGCACAGGTGTTGAAAAAGCATTCAGAAGCAAAGGCTGTGTAATCAAACCAGAAATATTTACAAGAGTCCATAAGGAATAAGTAGTAGGATAATGCAATCTGCTTGGCTGTAAATATTAAACATCTCCCAAACCATCTAGTGATTTAAACACATATGTCTTGTTTCCCATCTCTCCCACCCTGCATTAATATTCTTTTTATACTTTTGAGAACAAATTATAGGAAGCAAGTACCAATATTTTATCCTGATGTATTTTTAAAAGCAAATGTCCTTTTCTTCAGAAAGTACAAGAGAATGCATAGCAATAGGCAGTAGTTTGTGTCAGTATAGAAGTCCGGCATGGCTCTGTTTTGTGCTGCTGGAATCAGTGCAGTATAAGGCCGTTTGGAGTATTGCTTTGTAACAGTGTACACAAACACAGTTTTTTGACTACAGGATCTGAGCGGTACAAGGAATCATTTCCTGGCCATTTCTGGACATAGTTATCTCTGAATACTCAAGTGTTCCTGGGGATTTGGTTCCATGAGCATTTTTGCAAGTTCTCTCTTTTTTTCACCAAGGTTTTTCCTGGCTGTACTGGTTTGGAAACAAACCAGAGGAGGAAATAACCCCACAGAAAAATATTGTGAGAGATTCCAAGTCAGAACTACAATTTAATAGGAGAAATTAAAATAAAAGCAGTAATACAGAAAACACCAGACTAAACTGACAAGGTCAGGGTACAACCTGACACCCTGTTGGTCAGGGTGGTGATAGCAGTCCTGTCACGTAGTCGCTGCAGTTCTGCTGGAGCGATGGATGTGGTCTTGGTTGAAGTGGAAGAAATCCCGTCTGTCTCTGGGGGTCTGGTGTTTGTGGAGCTCCTTTCCTCTGGAGACCAGTGGAGACTTCTTTTCGGGGTGGGGCATAGCACAATGGGATGATGTCATTTGATGGCCCATTAGTGGACAGAGTAGCTGCTTCTTATCAGAAGATGTTATCAAGGCTGAGTCATTAATGTGAAGATAAGAGGCATCACCTGCCTCTTCTGTAATGCCCCGCTTGCAGA